>PVJA010039153.1:0-19332 GCA_004027025.1 Myocastor coypus | reverse complement strand
TGGTGAGATGAGCTTTAGGAGGCTTAGATTCAATAGCCTCCAACGTCACAAGCTTCACTGGTGGCACACTGCAATTGCAAAACCTTTGATTGTATATGTATCTGCTTCCTCTTAGTCCAAAGAGAAGTATATTCTTTCCTGTTTTTTTTTTCTTTCTTTCTTTCTTTTTTCTATGCAACATTAATCGGGAGGTGGCTCATGCCCACACACTGCACTCTATAGAATTATTGTGAGGACAATATGCAATATGTCAACTTTCAAAGAAAAAAAAGGGGGAAAAGAAAAAAAAAGTAATGTGGATTTAGAAAGGTTAATGTTTAGTTGTTTGATCAATCTTATATACCCATAGGTATTAATCTAATCTGATCCGATGATGAAAGTATGTAATATAACCATTGTTAATTTTTTTTTTTTTTTTTTTTTTTTTGCTTTTTGAGACAGGGTCTCACTATGCAGTTCAGTCTAGCCTTAAGCTCACTTTTGTAGCCCAGGCTGGTCTCGAACTCACATCGATCCTCCTGCCTCAGCCTCCCAAGTGCTGGGATTACAGGCGTGCGCCACCACGCCCGGCAACCATTGTTAAATTTAAACAATAAAAGAATTGAAAAAAAAGTAATAATAAAAAAATGAATGAATAAACAAAGGTTCTGAAACAAACAAAAAATAAAATAAATTTTAAAAATAAAATAAATAATTTGGAGGATTTCTGACACTTATTTTGTGGTACACAATTTCCAGTTAATATTTACTAATACCATCATAAATTGGTAAATGTGCACAAAGTTGATGAGCACATGGTAGAACATATTTATTAAATATTTTAAAAAAATAAATAAATAAGGAGGGAAGAAGGGTTGAGGGAGGGGAGGGGAATGGGAAATAAATATGCTATATCATGTACAGGTACAAATTCCCTATATTGAATTCTTTATTGTGCTCAACTACAATTACCAATTTTAAAAATTAGAAAACTAAAAAAAAGTTGAGAAAAATGGCTTAGTCTAATCCTGGAATTTACAGATGAGATGATAAAATATTTTATATTACATCATAGTTCAATAGACAAGTGTTAGGATCTGCATATTTCATATTTTAGATACTGTGACAAAGATGACCAAATATTTTTCTTTAAGTATTAAATTTGTCTCTAAATATTAAACATTAAAATTTTTAAATCTTTAAATATTAAATTAAAAAATAACTGTATAGGAGGAAAGGAAACTATTACCCAGAGTTCATATGTAAAAATTACAGGGCACCGGTATCTGTCTCACTTTCTCCCACCCTCCCTTCTTTCTCCTCCTCCAAGAATAAGGGTTAGAACTAATTTTTTGTCCTATACACGCAAAGAGTATTGTCAAAATGTCATTGACCCTTCTGTCTGGCCTGTTATTCTAGTTGCTACTGTGTATTAAAATTTCAAAAAAAAAATTCAATAAAAATAAAAAATAAAAATTCAATACAGTTAGTGGACAATGCAATTTTATAAAATGTTAATAAAGTCAACATTCTATACAGTTTCTTATAAAATTAGTAACATTATTACATATAAAAAGAGAATGCACAGGCAAACGTAAGACAATTTGAAAGCACAAACATCAGTTAATTTTCTTATTGACAAAGAGAAACAAATAGTTTATCAGAGAAACAAATCTCAGTCATTACAGATACTGCAGGTTACCATGACATTTCAGTTTATTTTTATTAAACTAATCAATACCTGTGTGTATTCATGAGGTATAATGTGACATATTGATTTATAAACTATACAATATAGGACTATATAAATCTAATGAACATGTCCATCTTCTTATACATTTAGCCTTTTTGTACTCAGAAAATTAAGAACCAACCCTAGCAATTTTGAGATACATACCGCAGTTTTGTTCACTGTGCTTATCATGTAGTAAAACAGATGATTAAATCTTTCTCCTTCTAATTGAGACTTGTTTCTTTTCACAAACATCTTTTCTCTCCTCATTCTAACTTTTCTCTACCATATACTGGTAAGCATAATTAACTTATAATTTTCTGAGAAAAATGGTTTTAGATTCTAAATATCAGTATGTTTGTATAGTATTTGTCTTTCTGAACTCTAATTATTTCAAATAGTATACTTCCCTTTAAGTTTCATCCATAGTGCTGCAAAAGACAGAATTTATTTTTTTCAAAGGCTTTATATCATTACATTTTTTTACCAATTTCCCTGTTGGTAACCGCAGGTTTGTTGCCTAGGTTGTTTATTATAAACAATACCCAATTATATATCACCTCTGTGTACTAATTTCAATCAATTTCAACATATGTCAAATAGTGAGATTTCTGTATCAGATGGTAATTTAATTTTCATAGTTTGATGACTCTTCATATAAGTTTCCAGATGACTTTATTAACTTATGTTCCCATGAACAATGTACAAGAATTTTCCTTTTTTTTTACTGTTAACATTTTGGCTGGAACTCATCATATTATCCCTTTTTTATAATAGCCACAAGATGTTAATAATTCCACAGGAATGAGGAGGCATTTTGTACTTTTAATTTCGATCCTCCTCATGGCTAAATGTCATGCAATTTTTTTTCATGTAACTGGTGGCCACTGGTATGGCTTGTCTTAGGAAATGTCTTCTCAGCTCCTTTGACTATTTTTAATTGGGTTATTTTCTTGTTCTTAGAAGTCGCTATGTGTTTTCTTCAAGGAAATAGTACTCAAATTCTTGTGGAATCAGAGAAGACTTTGAATAGTCAGAGCAATCATGTGCAAATAGAACCGCGTTAGGATGCCCATCCACCCTAATAATATGTATAATAAATCTGTCCTAATCGACAAAGCATAAAACTAGCATTAAAAAGACATTTAGGCCATTGCAATATCATATAGACCCAGAAATACATCTGTGTTCTTATGGTTTGTGTGTATTTGTCTCCTCAAAGTCTCACACAGTCACTGGGTTGCAGTTCTACACTTTCTGATCCATTCATGATAGAAGCCTGGGACTATGGGTTTGGTTACGGCTGGGATTAGGGGTGTGAGTGATACATCTAACCTAGCGTGGATAACCTAAACATATTATGAGACAGACAGTTAGGCTTACTCTCTCCTGCCATAGTTCCTGTTACTCCTCCTTTTTTCAGTTGTCGTTTTGCTGCCTTCCACCACCATGCACTGCTGCCCTCTGCCATGTGCCACTCTGCCTAGGAGCCAGCTGAGTATGGACTGAATCCTCCAGTAAGTGTGAGCTAAATAAAGCTTTCCTTCCTTTATTTTGAGTGTTGGGTATTTTGTGCTAGCAACAAGAGAAGAGTAACTGAGACATTTGTACTTACAATCAATTAATCTTCAATAAAAGTAACATGAACGCACAGCAGAAAAACATAATCTGAACAATATATGTTGCTGAGTAAGTAGCGTATCTTCTTATGTGCAGGAATTAAAGTAGACATTCTTTTTATAATACATTAAAATCTCAAAATTAATAAAAGTTTGAACATAAGACTTGATGCAGTAAAATTACTAAAAGAACATATAGGACAAAACTTCTTTGACATTGGCATAAGCAATTATGATTTCCTGGATGGGAATTCAAAAGCACAGGAAACAAAATAAAAGCAGAAAAAAGGATTGTATCAAATAAGCAGCACCTGTACAACAAAGGAAAGCGGAAACAGAGGAAGAGAAAACCCATTCATTGGGAGAAAATATTTTCTATCTGTGCATCTGATAAGGGACTGATACCTTACATTAGTGATCTTTATGCTAAGGGACCACAAGAACCACCTAAAAATGAAGCAGCTATAGGAAATAGATACTGCTCTATAGCTAGGGTATAGATCTTCCTTCTTTTAAATGATCTTGTAAATTAAGCATAGGCTTCCATTACTGTCTAAAAGTTGTCTTTGTAACATTTTGTGTTTAGCTAAGAGGGAATACAGGAAGTAAGACTGAAAGTTTTCTGTGTACTCACCCTTACGTTCATAATACAGTGAGTACCCCTTAGCAAGGCACATAGTGCCCTTTTCTGGTTTCTCGTTGGTTCTGGAATCTTAGGTCTCCTCATTCTTCATTCCTTAGCCTGAATCCTGAGAACTCTACTGTGAATTCTGTAGTCTTTCCTGCAGCTGCTCTGCATTCCTTGCAAGTGAAAAATTCACCATGCTTCTCTTGCCTCCGTGATGTCACATGTGTTCCTTTACCTGAGACAAATTTTCTACCACTGATTCTTTTTTTTAATTTTTATTTTATTTTATTTTTCTTGTTTCAGAACTTTTGTTTGTTTATTTTATTTTTTTTTTATTTTCATGGTCGGCTCAGCCTGCCCTGAGGGCATGTCTGGCGCAGCATGTGGTGCTGGGGATCAAACCACGGTCCCTGCAGTCACCTAAGCTTTCCTAAGCAGGTGCTTTAGACCACTGAGCCATCCTGCTGGGACCCCTACCACTGATTCTTTCATTCACTGAATTTCTATAAATGTTACAGTCTCCTATTTTAATTGACAAATAAAAGAGGTATCTATTTAAAATCTACAATATGGTGTCTTGTTATATGTATATATTACGGAAAGGAGAAATAAAACCAATTAAAGTAGGAATCAGTTTACATTGTAATGATTGTAGGAGGAAAACCTTTGAAAATTTATACTCAGGAGTTTTAAAGTATGTAACATAGTCTCTTAACTTAGATCCTATTTCCTTCAGAAATCTACTCTCTTATCCTATCCAAGTTACAGGGTTCTCCTTGGTATCCAAACATGCTTTACATACCCATACTATTATCCCATATTATTATCCCAGTTGTTATACCATGTCTTCATTACTTTTCTCTCGTTGCTGGGACAAAATAACAGAAACCCACAATTAAGGAAGGAAATATTATTTAATTCACAGTGCAGGTTTCAGTCCATAATCAGCTTGCTCCAAGGCGGAGCTAACACTAGCACCTGGCAGAAGAAGCAATTGGGACAAGCAGCAAAGAGCAAAGGGAGGAGCAGCACCTGAGGGAATTAGCAAGCCTCTCTCACTTCCTTATATTGTATGCCAAAGGTAGGTATGGCACTCATACCCATAATCCAGCACTGAATAATGAATTAATCACAGACTCTAGAAGCTGCCCCATGACTACGTGAGGCTTTCGGTGGTAATACAGACACAAATCATAGCATGCCATATTATTGTTATTTTACTCATAAGACATAAAATGTAGGGCATATTAGATAAAAAGAGCAAGCTCAAAACAATTAGGAAGTGACTGTGGGAGAAGTACAACTGAATTCTACCTACGTGCAAAATACAACCAATCATATGCCTTTCGTTTTTCAAATGGTTGAAGTTTTGTCTAAAGTTGCTCAACATAATTTGAATAATTCCAAGTGGCATATAACCTTGAAAAACACCTACAGAACTCAGGCTAATTAGATGATGTTTTTTCAAGTACCAAGGGTCCATCAAGATTAGAGGTCTTTTATCAATTCTCAATGTACCTACATTCTAGGCTCTGAGCCAACATGTGTTAAACCTTAGGTGTACAGATTTTATAATGTAGACTGTAGAAAGCGCTACTGAGTAGAAAGAGATAAACTGTCTTTTTCTCTATCTGCTGTCATTTTTTTCTTTTGTTTTGATGAAAATATTAGTCATGACTTACGCAAATATTATGTTCTGTATACTAGGATTAAGATTAGTTTTGACAGTAATTTTCAATTGTACTTGTTTCCTGGTTCATCTAACCACAAACCAGTACATTCATTCAGTCCTCTCTCTTGACTTATAGAAAAGAACATCACTATAGTGCATACCTGGTGTGTAGCATGAAAGTGGTGTGATCAGAAAACAGTGTATCAATTATTGTGTCTGTCCTGCTAAGGTGTTTTGAAACTGTTTCAGTGTTATTTCATATTAAAAGTAATACAAATAAATAAAAAAGAATATGGACAGAATAGCAAAAAACTTCCCAAATATGGGAAAACAGTCTGACATTATATAACCAAATCATAGAGAACTCCAAATAACATCAATGCAATTAGAACCATACCCAGACATATAATAATCAAGATCCCAGAAATTCAGAACTAGAACTGTATACTAAAGGCTGCTAGAGAAAAGAAACAGATCAAATTTAAAGGAAAATCCATCAGAATAACAGTAGATTTCTCTTCACAAATGATCAAGTCAAGAAGAGAACGGAGCTAAATACTGCAAGTCTTGTAAGAAAACAAATTCCAACCCAGACTGCTATACTCTGCAAAACTCCCTTTCAAGTTTAATGGAGAAGTGAAATATTTTCATGACAAATAACAACTAAAGAATTTCATGATGACAAAGCCAACACTACACAGACTGCTACAAGATATTCTAGAGAGGGATCCAAATGACCACAACTCCATGAAGGAAAATGGAAAAAACTACCAAATAGGGCAAACAGTTAAACACAGAAAAAGAGGTATACAATAGCAGTCTTTCAAGTATTCCTTTCTTTACAGCAGCAGAATACGTTCACCAGCATATTCTACAAATGGACTTCTCCTGCACCCTATGGGTCATTATTCTGTCTAGGTCTACAGGATGGATATCAAGGAAATAGTGGTAGCTCGGTCCCACAAGTGACACTTGACCAGCAGTAAGCATCAAGGACACTCTCCATGTTCGTGACATACTAATACTTTGTGTGATATCCTATTCCCAAACTGTTAGAAATGCTGGTCATATATTTGCCATTCCAGTCTCAATGTTATGTTTTATTCTTAGTAATTCTTTACTGTCATCAGAACTTCTTAGTTAATATTTTTGCATATATTAACCCATTCAAATACTATGTCAGTCCTCTTAATTGATCACAGATCTGTATGTATAATACACAACATTCTGGAATCTTAGTTGGACTGATGACTTTATTTAAATTTTGGAATATTGTTTTAAATATTTAATTTAATTTTTAATTAATATTTAATTAATATTCTGAAGAAAAGCTGTATTCCTAAAGTTTTTAAACTTATAGGAGAAATACACATTGTTATGAAATCCCCTCAAAATTTCTCCCTTATAGGAAAATTAGTTATGAAAATGTGATAAATATGCATGGTGAAATATAGTAGAAAGTCTTTAAAAAGAAAGAAATCATGTCATTTGCAGTAATGTGAATAGAATACATATTCTGTCTTCTTTGCTGCTTTCTCATGTGCTTGTGCAAATCCTCTTTCTTAAGTGTCCTTAGCTGAGCTTTTCTGGCTGCCTGAGTATCTTGAACTGATGCAAAGATTATACCCTTCGTCATCTTTTTGATTTTACATAACAGCCAGAGTTTTCAGTGACAGATCTGGTGAATAAGGTGGACCAGGACAAAGCATAATATGTTTTGAGCCTGGTACCAGGGACTTGTTGTAATGTTCTGTGTTGGTGCCGAAAGGAATGACGAGAAACCCAATGAGTTTAGCTCAGAGGACTCACCGAGATTTCTCTCTCGCTAAGTGAGCTATGACCCACCGAAGAATATTACTTTTATTGAATACTAAAGGACAGTCTACGGAATTTGCATAACTGCTTTGGGGAATGCAGACTAGAGACCACTACTTCTATCACCATTTACCTAACACCAAGTTAATATAAATGCTTATTGAAAACATTCCAAGCAGGGGATAAAGCAACCAGTATCTTCCCAAATTAGGGAAGGGACAATGATGGAGGAGCCATTAGGACAAGCTGTTTTCTGTCTCCTTGAATCCCAGGTTTCAGGTAAGCCCAAGTAACCCATTACAGCTGCCTCTGGGCTTTGTTTATTACCTTTCACTATCTAAGATGTTAATTCCTTACCTCTATAGGCATTAGCGTTTTATATATTTTTAATCGTATGTTAAAAAAAAAAACCCGTCACACTTAGCTAATATATGTATATCTGGTGGACAATGAGCTATTCCTAAAGAAAACTATATTTTGACATAGAACAGTTGTACACATGCAAAGAAAGTAATTATTAATTTTCTTTGGAGAGAGCCTGTAAAGTAATCTATACTTAGAAGTCACTTTCTTCATAATGCTAATCTAAATAAAAATCTTGGATTCCTTTTCAGAAACAGTTCCTAAAAGCCAGGAACAGCCTGTGTGGTAGTTTATGACTTTGTCTGAGAAGTAACTTAACATGCCATCAATTCTGACACACTCTATTGGTTGAAGCAATCACACAATAAGCTAAATTGCAGAAAGTAAGAGGAATAGATTCTTAAATTTTAGTGGAGAGGCTCAGAAAGAGTAAGAAGGAACTGACAGCAGTCAATTTTGAGAAAAATGAACCCATGAGACATTCACTAAAAAAGAAAGAACTATGTCATTATTTTCCCAACTACCCTATCTTGGAGAATCTGAGGAATTATGATAATTCTGAGGATCAGGAGATGTTTATCAGATTTTTCAGCAAAGGAATGATGTATTAAAAAGGAATATAATTCTTTAATGTCAAGAAATAAAAGTTAACATATAAGAAAGGATAATGATAGAGGTGGAATTCCCTAAATAGCAGAGGTCACAATTTTGTCACAGTATCACAATAATTGAAATGGCTTCTATGCATGAGTTACTACACTTTATAGATGAAAGGACAAGATACTGGAAGTAAAATGACTTTGTAAGTTTATAGTGAGTGGAAAAGAGCTTGATAACATTGCAGAGAAGAAAGTGAATTCTATAAAAAAGTATGTCTTTTTTATAGAATTGACTTGGCATGTATCATAATTGTTAAATCAAAATAATCTACTGACTATTTCATTAGACATGTGTAAACTGATTTAAAAACAATTTCAAATAAGCATGCAATAATAATTAGTTAACAAAGATTGATTTATATTGTCATGATGAAAGCAAATTTTTTTCTTGAAGAACATAAACAAACAAATCAATGTGTAAATATACCCAGGGCTGGAGATGTGCTTCAGTGATAAAGCTTTGCCTGGAACGTGCAAGGCCTGGAGCTCAGCCACCAATACTGAAAAGCATGTCTTTGATGACAATCAATACCTTGTTAAGAGTAATTGGTGGTTTTTTTAAGCATTTGTATCAAAACGTTAATCATCAGAACAATTTAATGAAGTAGAATCTATTCTAGTCAAGCCCATTATTTGACTCTAAATGCCCTAGAAATTTGAACAGGAGGGCATAACAAACGCCCATCATAGTGTCTAGCTCTAGTGTTCTCGCAAGCAACTTTTAGGATTTACCACTATTTCTATAACTCTAAATTTTTTGTTTTCTACCCCATTGTGCACCTCAGCATAAGGCCTTCAATTTTTGAAGAACTTGTTATTCTTATTTTTTTAATCTTGGGCACCCAACTTTTTGGTCACTGTTTTTACTCATGGACAGTCCTGAGTGAAAAAATTCTGCAACCAACAGACCTAGACGTTAGAAATTCATACATGCTGAATTCATCATATGCAGTGACTCACTGAAAGTAATATATTATTGCCAGGTTGGGTCGATATTGTTGCCATTTTACAAATAGTGAATTTAAAATTCACTCCAATTAAGGAGTGACATTCACAATTTACCTGTTTTATCTACTGTCCTTGCCTGAAGAAAATTTATCTTAGTCCAGTCAAGTAGAATTGGAATCCAGACTACATGAGTAAGTTCAAGTAGAGAAACGACAAATCAACTCAGATGCAGGATACCGGTAACTGTAAGGATACTTCTGTGGATAGTTTCATTAGTGTTTTGTGATATTACCTGTGGACAACTTAACACTATCTTGACACTTTTCTGTACACTTCCATGTACTCTAGATGTCTGACAATTATATCTCGGAGATTCTCTTGCTAGAAAGGTTCCAGTTGGAAATGCATTAAAAGCAGGACTCATTGGAAGATTTAGAAGGCTGAAGGGGAAAAAAGAAGCTACTATTCTCTTATGTCAGAGCTATCAATAGAAGAAATGAAAATGTGAAAATGTTAAGGATTTGAGCAAAAGTTCCTGGGGATCACCCACTTTAATATGACGGTGGCTGCAATGATTAGGGACAGACACCTGGACTTCTTCCACATTCCCATGTGTAGAAAGCCAGCAGTAGTACTCCCTTTTCTTCACTATTCAAAATATTACTAAAGTTTTCTTTTAATATCTCTTACCCAACTTTAAATCTCTTGATGATGAAATGCATGAAGAGTTTAGGTTTTGTGGCTACATTATTGTGGTACTAGGCCTCTGTTGGGAATCTGCTAAGCATTTGCTATACTTTCCCTCCCTCAATCAACATACTAAGCTTATAACATTACACGTGTTCTTTCCTTTTGCTAAATAGTTCAACATTCACAAAATTTAACAGATATGTTCCACGTACTTCAACAGACAGCTATCAGAATCTGTGTCTTACTCAATTCTGTGGTGTTATAACAAAATACATGAAGCAAAATAATTTAAAAGAAAAAAATCAAGTATCTATGGGCTGGCCAGATAGCTCGTGAACTAATGCACCCGCTTAGGCAGTGCAGATCAGCCAGGTTTTGATCCCTAGAATGCCATGCTGCCCCACTCTTCCACCCCCGGGGGCATGCTGAAATGGCAATTGAGACTGGAAAGAGTGGCTCACACCAGCACTTGGGAAGCTAAAACTTGGAGAATCACTGAGTCCAATCTACATAGTGAAAACATGTAGACCCTATCCTAAATACAGAAAAAAAAAATTATGCAGCTCATATTTCTGGATGTTTAAGTGGTTGGTAACAGCGTCTGTTCAGTTTCTGGGGAGGGCCTTTGGAGCAACAGAGACACAGAAAGAGAAAGAAAACTGTGCAGGAGAGCATGCGTGAGAAAAGCATAGCACGACTGCTCTGCTTTACAATAACCCACATTGCAATAACAAATCCAACCCTATAAGAATTAATCCAGCCCCAAGAAAATTAACTTTTTCTCTCTTCTCTTCTCCTGTTCTGTTCCTGCTTCTTTTCCCTCCTCTCTTTTCTCTCTCTGTATCTCTCTCTCCATCAATGCACTCATGATAGACATATGAACATGATGTAATCTCCACTAAGCCCAGTATCTTTAAACCCTACTGATTCTCAGTATCGTTACACTTAGAAACCAAGCTTCTACCATGCAAGTTTTAGGAAAACACATTATATCAAAACTCTAACATCTCACATCAAAATATTTATTTATTTATTTATTTATTTATTTACTTATCTATGATTTTTAAAAAATTTAACAATGGTTATATTACATATTTTCATCATTGGATCAGTTTAGATTAATAGATATAGGTATATAAGATTGATCAAACAAACATTAACAATTTCAACAAACATTACTTTTTTTTTTAACAGTTGACACACTGAATATTGTCCTCACAATAGTTATACAGAGCACAGGGTGTGGGCATGACACACCTTCCAATTCATATTGGTAAGGAAAGAGAAAAAAATTAGAGTTCTTATACTAGGGAGATTATACGATATTTACACATGTAGTTCTGGTTTATTTCACTAATGAGTATATGCTCAATATACATCCATTTATATATGAAGTCTTCCAGCTTATCATTTTTATAGCTGAGTAATATTCCATTGTATAAAAATACCACATTTTTTCAACCATTCTTCAAATTCACATCAAAATATTGATCTCCCCAGACCGGACACGCCATACCAGCTGGCGGAGCAGCAACTGGCTCAGGCTCCAATCCGTGGACCTGACCTGCCATCCCTGAATGTCACGCGGACCCGTGTACCATTCTAGAACTCCAGCCTGGATTCATCCCCCAACTCAACAACTGCGCGAAATCTGACTACACCCACGGTCCCCACATGACCAACTCACCGTCCTCACACGACCTACCACTATCCCAACCCAGAGGGATTTGTAGTAGCCAGGATCCTGAATTTTGAATCACAGTATGGCACCTCTGGAGGGGAATAAGCTTGGTGGATCCAGACCCAAATTTCCATAGGCGCTAACTGTACAAGTTCACCAAAGTGCAGAGATCACTGCTATAAAAATAATAAAGACAAGGAGCAAGATCCAATCCCAGGTCCTAAGTTACACTCAAATCAAATACAAGAGACACTACCATGGAAGAAAGTGGTAATCATGCAGCAGAAATTTCTGAATCCGTAGCATTCTGAGTAGAAAGACAAATATAGAAACGTATAGAGCAATTCAGATGAGAGATAATGTCTGAAGTAAAAAAAAAAGAAATACAGGAATTAATAGACTCTGAAGTGGTAAAACCACTGCAGAAACATATAGAGGAAACCAGAGCAGAAATATCCTCTGAAGTTAAAAAAGATATCTTGAAATTAATAGCATCTAAAGCAGGGGAACAACTACAGAAAGGTAGAGAGGAGAACAGAGAAGAAATACTCTCTGAATTAGAGAGACAAATGATAACTACAATAAGAGACTTCAGTACCACTAAACAAAACATTGACAGAAAATAGAGGAGAATAGGAAAATGATGGATTCCCCCATTGAGCAATATAGGAAACAAATAGATCGCATGAAACAGTTTAAAAGAGATGTAAAAGAAAATAAAATCTCAATCACAAACTAGCAAAGCCGTATGAATGAGAATGAAAATAGAGTCTCAGATCTAGAAGACACTGTTCCAGCTAGTGAAAAGGAAAGAAAGGATCTCGTAAAAACAACAAGGATGCAGGAAAAAATTATTTAGCATCTGCAAAGTAATGCAAAAATCAACAACATAAGATTAATAGGAATCAGCGAGAAAGAAGGAGTCAACACAAAGGATATAAAAAGAATATGGGCAGAAGTAATAACAGAAAACTTCCCAAATGTGAAAAAACAATTGAACATACAGGTAACTGAAGCAAATAACATCAAACCAACTAAAAACACACCCAGACATATAATAGTCAAGATTCCAGAAATTCAGCAGAAGAATAATATGCTAAAATCTACTAGAGAAAAGAAACATATCACATTTAAAGGAAAACCCATCAGAATAATGGCAGATTTCTCTTCACAATCCATGAAGTCAAGATGAGCGTAGAGCAGAGTGTTTCAAGTCCTCCATGAAAACAAATTTCAGCCCAGACTGCTATAACTGGCAAAACTCTCATGAATGAGGGAGAAGTGAAATACTTCCATGACAACGAACAACTAAAGAATTTCATAACAACATCACAGCCAAACCTACACAGTACACTGAAACATATTTTTGAGAGGGACCAAAAAGACTCAAACTCAGGAAATGAGAACAGAAAGATCACACACAGTAGAGTATTCTATTAAACACAGGGAAAATAAAGGGTAACAGTCATAAGTAACAATCATGTCAATCATAAGTCAATATATTTCAATTATAAGCATCAATGTGAATGGACTCAATTCCCCAAGTAAAAGAAATAGACTGGCAAAGTGGATAAGGAAACAAAATCCAACAATATGCTATATACAAGAAATGCACTTAACTCATGAATAAACTCATAGGTGAAAATTTAAAGGAGGGAAAGTAATACTACATGCTCCAGCACCAAAAAAATGCAAGGGTAACAATTCTGTTTGCAGACAGTCTAAACTTCAAATAAAGATTGATGAAATGAAATAGAGCAGGTGACTTCACATTGGTTAGGGAACAACTTCAAAATAAAGAGGTAACACTCATAAATGTGTGTGTACCCAACACTGGAGCACCAAGTAATATAAGGCAAACCTTGATGAACATGAAAAAAATCTAATATCCAATACCACAATCTTAGCAGGAGACCTTAACACCCCCTTATCCCAAAAAGATAGGTCAAGCAGACAAAAAATTAGAAAAGAAGTCATAGAACTGAACCAGAACTTGGAACAACAGCAATTAGTGGACATACACAGTGTTCCACTGAATGACTTCAGAATACACTCTTTTTTCAGTTTCACATGGGACATTTTATAAAATAGACCACATATTAATACATAGGTCATGCTTAAGTATATGTAAGAAAACAGAAATTATCCCATGCATATTATCTGACCACAGTGCAACAAAACTGGAAATTAATGATAAAAGAAACCACAAGAACTCAAGAAATACTTGAAAATTAAACAACACTCTTCTCAACAACCAGTGGGTTGCAGATGAAATTAAACAATATCTAGAATTTCTTGAAAATTCAAACGCAAACTGCAGGAAATTATGGGATACAATGAAAACAGTTCTTAGAGGGAAATTTGTAGCTCTGAACTCACACATTAAGAAAACACAACAGAAACACATAAATATTCTCATGGAGCACCTAAATGCAATAAAAAATAGAAGAGCAAATGAAATCCAAAGCCCAAAAATGGGAGGAAATTATAAAGATTAGAGCAGAAATTAATTCGATTGAGATGAAGAAAACAATAAAAGAATTAATGAATCAAAAAGCTGGCTCTTTGAAAGATTAAATAAAATTGATAAGCCCTTAGCTAACCTGGGCAAAAGAGGAAAGAAAGGCCTCAAATTAAAGCAATAAGTAATGAAAAAGTTGAAATTACTACAGACCCAGCAGAGATTCAGAGGATCAAAAATAGCTACTTTAGGGGGACATGGAGATAGCTCAGTGGAATAAGTGCTTGTCTGGCAAGTGCAAGGCCCTGAGTTCATTCCCTGGTACCACAAAAAAAAAAAAATAGCTACTTTGAGAATCTTTACTCTCACAGAATTCAAGAAACAGATGAAATGGATAGATTCCTAGAAAAGTAAAAATTACCAAAACTGAATCAAGAAGATATAAGAACTCTGAACAACCTAATAACAGCCAATGAAATATGAAATGTAATAAAAAGCCTACCAACGAAGAAAAGTCCAGGACTTGATGGATTCACTACTGAATTCTATAAGGAATTTATAGAAGACTTAATCCCAACACTCCTCAAACTCTTCAATGAAATGGAAAAGGCAGTAATCCTTCCAATATCATTGCTAGAGGGAAGTATTACACTGATACCAAAAACCAGAGAGATATGCAACTACAAAAGAAAACTACAGGCCAATTTCTCTGATGAACATAGATGCAAAAATCCTCAATAAAATCCTCGCCACGAGAATACAACCAATCATCAAGAAGATTACACACCACGACCAGGTAGGCTTCATCCGAGGGAATGAAGGATCCCAGGGATAGTTCGATACACACAAATCTATTAGTGCAATACACTGTATCAATAGAGCCAAAGCTAAAAATCACATGATTGTCTCAATTGATGCTAAAAAGGCCTTTGACAAAGTCCAACAGTCATATGTGTTCAAAGTCCCACAGAAAATTGGAAGAGAGGGACTCTACCTCAACCTGATGGAAGCCATCTACAACAATCCAGCAGCTAACCTAATTCTAAATGGGGAAAAACTGAAGTCTTGTAGTCTCAAGTCTTACACAAAACAAGGATGTAGTCTATTACCACTGCTATTCAATATAGATCTGGAATCATTAGTTACAGCCATTAGACAACAAAGAGAAATAAAAGCGATAAGAATAGGTAAAGAAGAAGTAAAACTGCCACTATTTGCAGATAGCATGATAATCTACTTGGAAGACTCAAAAATGTATAGCAAGAAGCTCCTAGAATTAATACACAAATTTAGTAGCATAGCAGGTTTCAAAGTCAGCACACAAAAGTCAGTGGCATACCTCTACACCGATAACAAACACACTGAGACAGAAATTAGAGAAAAAGTATCTTTTATGATAGCACTGAAGAAAATGAAATTCTTAGGAATTAATCTAGCCAGAGAAGTAAAAGACCTTTTCAACAAAAACACAGTGTTTTTGAAAAAAGTGATCCAGAAGATTTCAGAAAATGGAAAGATATATAAAAGGATATATCTTGAACATATACTCATAAGTGAAATCAACCAGACCTGCATGTTAAAATGTCGTATTGTCTCTCTACTGTAAAACTCTAAACAAGAAATAAAAGTTTAAGGGCATAACTCAGCTGAATGTGTTATGGATTAAACAAGGAAGTGCCTGGAAGCAGAAAATAGAGGAAACATAGGAGCAAAACCATGCACTTATATACACAGGATGAATCAGATATTGCTTCTAAGAACCTTCAAATGTTTTTCACATTAATGATACCAATATGCAATGCTGAAAATATGCTTGGAATGCGTGTCATTCTGGTCTTTCAGATGTATAGTGCTTCTAACGTAAACTCAGTTAAGGCTGTACTTTCTCTAAAGTAAATTCTTGGCTGACAAAAAAAGGAAGGAGTGTTGATGAAGAATAAGAGACTAGGTAAAATGCTATAGGCTTGTCAGGCTACAGTTATGTGCATCCTTGAATTTCTAAATGTCTGTATAAAAATGTTTAACTGCTTTTATCACATTCTATAGAGGTTTATTAGAACATCAATGATTGATGGAAAATACACATTTCAAGCTTAAGGATAAGATGTTTGATATTCAGAAAGACAGTGATGTTAAACTCAATTGCCTATGTTACAGAGTCATAGTATCCCAAAGCTTCTCTGCTAGAGGATTGAGAATGTAAGTTAACAGACCAAATATTAGAGAAAAGGAAGAGCTACAAAGATAGCCAACATTTTGGCCCTAGCCCTTCAAGGTCAGTGAGGACTCAGGACATAAGAGAACCTATGCTCTAACGTCCTGTAACTCAATAGTGTCCCAAAATTTCTGGTCAAGGAGATTATGTGACCTCAGAGGAAAGGGAAACATGAACTCCAGTGTGTCTAAGGAGAGTCACCTGGGGAGAAAGCATTATTTCAGGCTTTCACAGAGAGCAAACTGGTCTTGCAATGGCAGTGACTTGTCCCGATGGCCCACACTGACAACAGTTCCACAAAGCAGTGTATTTAGTTCCAAAGTTAATCCTGAGGGGATTTGACCTTGAAAAATATAAATGATGAAAATTTTGTCAGACAGGTCTTGCTTTAACTTGCCCTCAATCACCCAGCAGAAAAGCTTAATTATGAGGCATAAAATGCAGAGCTAGATTAGGATGAGCTGTAAGAGGCTTAAATCAACAGCCTCCAATGTTGCCAGTTTCACAGTAACCAAATGCAACTATGGACATTGAACTATGTATACAACTACTTCCTCTCAGTTCAAAGAGAAGTTCTTTTTTCTTTTTTTCTTTCGTTAACAATACGAATTAGTTAACAATACGAATTAGAAAATTCATCATGTCCACACCCTTTGCTCTGTATAGCTATTATGAGGACAATATGCAATGTGTCAATTATTGCGAATGTACTGCTAACGTGTTTTGAAACTATCATATTATTATTTCTTATTAAAAATAATAAAAAATAAAAGCAGTAAAAATGTAAAACTAGATGTTTCACTGAAACTAAGTATTCCTCTTCTTGAATTTTTTCCAAAAGAATTAAAAGTATTATACCACAATTAAAAAAAAAGAAAAAAAACCTGTCTTTTTGACAGTTATATGAAAGTTCATCTGTTATTAGAGTAATTATTCTGTTCTGGATGTAGTAGAAGAAGCAATGGTTTATCTGACATGAATAATAATACTGGGACATTTTGGTTATATATACATATGACAGCTGACATACACACTTGTTTTATTAGAATGAATGTTCCTTTATTCACAAAGTTTACGTTTTTTTTGTTTTTTTTTTTTTGTCTTTTTGAGACAGGGTCTCGCTATGCAGTTGAGGCTGGTCCTGCGCTCACTTTTGTAGCCCAGGCTGGTCTCGAACTCGCACAAATCCTACTGCCTCAGCCTCCCAAGTGCTGGGATTACAGGCGTGAGCCACCACGCCCGGCTACAAAGTTTACGTTTTAAGAGACCTACATTTAATTCCACTTATTAAAGTTCATATTGAGATTCTTAAACCATAGTGATCACGTATTCTTTATCATTACACAAAATTTTATGAGACTAAAAATAGAAATGTGAACAAGATAGAACTGAGTGAAAGAGCTGTATAATATTTTTTTACTGTATTTAGTACAGGGTGTCACTACACAGATCATACTCATAGTGATCCTCCTGTTTGCAGCGTCCCCAACACTGATATTACAGGTGCCCTCCACCACACCAAGTCTCCATCACAGTCTCAGAGAGCCCTGGGAATTGAGCCAGCAGGGTCCATAATCCACTGAGCTATCTGGCAGGCCCAGTGTAACATTATTCATATTGTGACCGCTCTGTTCGAGGAACATAAGACTAAAATGCTACAATCACCTAAACATACTTTTCAAAATTTGAGGGTCCCACCTTCAACAAAGTAAAATTCAATTTATCCAGAAAAGGAGCTATTGTAGCAGTTATAACACAGTTGTGAATAAACTTTTATGTAAATATTTTCCAGACAATCCTGATTGAAAATCTAAGTTTTGTAATTATCAAATAGCTAATCTATATTAGCCAGAGTAATGCCAATGAATCTTTATCCCACTTTCTACACCTGATACCCAAATATAGATTTTATTATATAAGCCTTGAGATTTAAGGTCGTAACAATTAACCACATAGAAATGATCTTCATGATGTTTTATGTATTATGCACATAAAGTAAACAATGCAATAAATGCCCATTCAAATGGAGTTGAGACTTGGGGAAAATAGGTTTTTGAATACAGAAAATCAATGAATTGAACTAAATAAGACTGATAGCAAATGATTCTCACATGGTAGTTTTTCAATAAATGGTGTTGACATCTCACTTTTTTTTTGGAACACTGCCTGGGAAGATATGTCTTTGTCTTCCTCCTTTTACATACGCATGCATACACCCTGTGCTGCTACTGTCATTACAGCATTACACCAAGGCTAGTATAGAAATCCAATTTATTCAATGAAATGACACCTAGAACGCCAATCAATTTTCAGAGACTTTCCAGACATGGAAGCTTTAAGTGTCAAGTGAGTCACTGTGTGCAGCACTGGTGTCTGTGGTACACGGAAATATTTCCCTTTGCAACTTACTGAGATTTTCGTTTCTGCCAGAGTTTTGATTCACTATTAGCAACTTGTTTTGTATCCACAGAACTGTATTTCCTTCATTTGTATACACCAACTCCTTCTCCTTCAGTAGTCTGCTAGGGAACATTAGGAAACTACAAAAGAATCCCACTTTGGATAGCCCATTCTGCTTCTACACAGGGGCTAATGCAGTAATATTATTGCCTTAAATATTTACTCCCTTTTGGTTGGTTCATTCCTTGTAAAAACAATTTTTAAAATGTATGGAAGCCGGGCATGGTGGAGCATGCCTGTAATCCCAGCACTCGGGATGCTGAGGCAGGAGGATCAGTGCGAGTTCGAGACCAGCCTGGGCTACAAAAGTGAGCTCAAGGCCAGCCTGAACTGCCTAGTGAGACCCTGTCTCAAAAAAAAAAAAAAAAAAAAAAAAAAAAAAAAAAAAAAAAAAAAAAAAAAAAAAAAAA
>PVJA010039152.1:0-19870 GCA_004027025.1 Myocastor coypus | reverse complement strand
GAGAGGAGAGGAGAGGAGAGGAGAGACGGAGAGACAGAGAGACAGAGAGACAGAGACAAGAAAAGGAAAGAAGCTAATTAAATGAAAGAAAAAACCCCACCAGGGGCCCGGCAAGATGGCTCAGAGGTCTAAAGCGCCTGCTTAGGAAAGCTTGGGTGGCTGCAGGGACCAAGGTTCGATCCCCAACCACATGCTGTGCCAGCCCTGCCCTCAGGGCAGGCTGAGCCGGCCATAAAAATAAATAAACAAACAAACAAAAGTTCTGAAACAAGAAAAAAAAAAAAAAAACAGACCAGTTAGACCTTTGACAACACTGATTTCCTAACCTGATGGTTGAGCAACTCACCTCATGGGCCAGAAAAACACATGAGAACCACACACTTCACCCCTTACTGTGCTGAACCAACACACCTGAGAATTACACTTCCTTTCCCACATTAGCATTAATCATTTCACAGTTCACTTGCAATGTCTTTAATGATTTTCAGGTTTAGGGGGGCAAAAAAAAAAAAGGTGGTAATGGGCCAATGAGATGGTTCAGTGGTCTAAAACACCTGCTTAGGCAACCACAGGGATCGCGGTTCAATCCCCGGCACCACATGCTGCGCCAGCCCCACCACCAGGGCAAGCTGAGCCGGCCATAATAATAATTTTAAAAAGAAAGGTGGGAAATTTACTTCTGGAGAAGTAAATTCACACCAAAGAGGAATGCCACTCAGGCCCTCAAGCCCACAGTGCTCTTACCAAACACACAATGCACATTGCTCCAACTCCCTTCCAACCAGAAAAAGCCCCAGCGCCTTTAAACATTAATTTTGTTCTGAAGGGGGGGTGGGGGAGCTGTGGAAATATAATCTCATGTCAACTGTAGGGTACAGACAATATCTGACAGGATTTCTGGTTAGGTAATTTACTACCCTTCTCTATTCCAGTATTCACCTACACACAGCTGAAAATCTAACCCATCAAAGAAGCACCATTCTTTGATGTCCCGTTCATTTCAAGGCAGCTCGGGAAAGCGGAAGCAGCAGGAAGGGTCACCACAGCACACAGTGACATCCAGCACACCCGGGATGGGAGGATGTGTCCCATCACATGGGGTGCAATGGGTGGGCGGAAGCGGTATTAACAGACAGCTCTTGGTGAGCACGGAGAAGCACAGATCTCCCCACTGTGCACGCAGTCGTCTCACTGAGAAACACTTGCACGCAATGCAGGGCAGCCTAGGATGCCTCCCAGAACAAAGCAGTGCAATTCAGTCACGTGGTAGAACAATACACGCCAGTGAAGAACAGCAGTGAAAACAAGTGTGTGTATCAAACTGACTTCACAACAATGGAAGTGGAAAAACACAAGCTGCACAACAATAAAAAACAGGATACCATCTGGTAAGTGCTCGAAGCATGAAGCAAGCTTTGTGGTGTTTAGAGGACTCTGCTTTTTTTTTTTTTTTTTTTTTTTGTCTTTTTGGGACAGGGTCTCGCTATGCAGTTGAGGCTGGTCCTGAGCTCACTTTTGTAGCCCAGGCTGGTCTCGAACTCGCACCAATCCTCCTGCCTCAGCCTCCTGAGTGCTGGGATTACAGGCGTGCGCCACCACGCCCAGCTACTGTGCTTATATTTTAAAACATATAAACAAGTCATCTCAGCTGTACCTGTTAAACAAGCTTTCTTTCCTAAGAGGAAAATCTTCGCAGGCATGCGACAAAAATGGTCAGTTCTGAATTATAGTACTGTGCTTTTAAAGTTTTCAAAATAAAGCTATGAGATTTGAATCTATCAGGGAGGTATCTTTTTCCTCGCCTTCTGCAGTCACCAAAACACTGGGGAGATAGCTCAGTGGTCTAAGCACCTGGCTGGCAAGCACAAGGTCAGGTTAGATCCTGGGTCTCGAGTGTACTGTGTCAGCCACTGAAACTGGGCATGGTGGCACATACCTGTAATCCAGTGCTGGGGAGGGTGAGACATCAGGATCACACAAGTCCTAGCTGTGTAGTGAGACCCTGTACTAAATAAGGAAATGTTTTAAAAGATGAAAAAAATAAAGTGGAAAACATTACACAGAGAGGGTGTGTGCATGTCTCCATCCAATCTACACTAGAAGGCCTCTTGGTTTTGGATGTGAAAATTTTTAAAATGGTATGCGCTGTATTACAGCACACACAAAATCAAGAGGCAAAGAACAAAGGTCATTCTCAGCCACAGAGGAGGTGGAGGTCCTTCCAGGTCCTTTGGGTCATGTGCGATACCCATCTTGTGTGACTGACATGGCCTGCTGTGTGTCCTGCTTTAGGCATCTTGACTGTAGGGTCAGCAAACCTGGACCAACATAAAGAGAGGCTGAGAGGCAGCCAGGAAAAGGAGAACACCCTGGAGGTTGGGGTCACAGAAGCTCAAGGCCGCAGATTTCTCACCAAGGTGAGACCTGGGACCCAGGCCGACAAGGAGAGGCCCAGGGATGCGCAGAGCAGCCATGCCCCTCATTCTGAAGGCCCTTCCTGTTGTCCATGGACACACAGCTGACTGAGGCAGACAAGGTAAGGGGCAGGGAAAGGGGAGCCTTCCTAATCCTCCACATCTGCAGGGCCACTCTTGCAGATGCAACCAATTCCCATTGAAAAATACTCAGCAAAAAAGGTGTGTATGAGCACGTACAGACAGACTTTCTTGTCATCTACACAACACGGCACCACTATCTACACAGCTCTTCCATTCTGATAGGCAGTGTAACTAACCGCAAGGTAATCTAAAGCTCACAGGAGGATGTGAGTAGGCTCTGCACAAATGCTGTGCCATTCTACCTCAGCAAAAGGGAGCAGCCACAGACTTCTGGATCCCCTTCCACCACCAAGAGACAACTATACTTTGTAAGCACCCTGAAGACCCCAGAACACCAACACAGGGACATGCACCACGGCAAAGATGACAACGCATTCGACTCAACACATCTGAGGAAAGCTGTAGACCTCGCAGCAAGCCTTCTTCATCCTACAAACTCATTCAATGTAGGGTGGACAATCAGAAAACCAGCACGGGACACACAGCACATACTCCCCAAATCCAAAGGGGGAAAGGACAATAGGCAACAGGAAGTAGAGAAAACACATCACAAACAAAAATAAACAAAGAAAAAGAAATGCAGAGACACTTTTGCATTAATCTCATAGATGCTCCAGATAGGAGCTTCCTTTAAAAAGACCTCAAAAAGAACTGAGTTATAAGACAAGAGAGGAGATAAAAGCCACACCGGCAGAGTACCAGAAATAAGGAGTAAGAAACATACAGGGCTTGGCGATGCATACTGAGACCAGAAGACTGCCAGCAGTTCGAAGCCAGCCAATGAAAAGAAACAAAAAATAGCTACAAGTGCATGAAGGGGTCATTGTAAACAGACCAGAAGAAAATGCACTACTTAACTTTGTTTAAAAAAAAAAAAAAAAGCCACTGGGTGTGGTGGTGCATTCCTGCAATCCCAGAACTCATAGGCTAAGGCAGGAGGACTGCTGTGAGTCCAAGGCCAGCCTGAACTGCACAGCAAGACCCCTGTCTCAATCAATCAATCAATAATCAATCAATCAATCAATCAATATTACAATATAATACAGTATAAGCCAAGCACACATTCCTAGCTACTTGGAAGGCTGAGACAGAAGAATTGCTAATTCTGACAACAGCATGAGCAATTAAACAAAATATAAAATTATCTAGGTAGAATTAAACATGGTATTAACAAAAACAGCTATCATACCTGAGTTCTTTTTGCCAGACACTATTTTGAATACATTATCTCTCCTTAATCTTGTTGAGGACCTTCTGAAAAAGATGATCTTACTGCCCCTATTTTAGGGATGAGAAAGGGTGCAATTTGTAGGTAATGCCCTTAAAACAGTTGTTGGCAAAATAATACAAGCATGATGAATTTAGCCTGGGGTTTAGGGTCTAGATTTCTTAAGGACTTGTAGATACGAATAATGTTTAAAGTTTTAAGGCCAGGGATGCAGCTCAGTGGCACAGCACATGCCTGGCAAGAGCAAGGCCCTGAGTTCGATTCAGGTACAAAGAATACGATAGTTTTAAAAAGGTTTTACACAAACAAAAAGAACACACACCAGAGCACATGTGACTTGCAAAGCCTTCCTCTTTTACTCCCTGAGCCTTTACAGATGACATTTGCTGCTCCCACGCTAACAGCCTGCCCTCCACGTCCCTGTGCCTCCTACGACCATGCAGAGGGGGAAGCCACTGAGGGACAAGGGGTGACCTGTAGTGCATCTGGGTTCCCACCTCCCTGAGACTGCGTGGCAACTCAGACTTCCGTGTAGGAGGGAAACAAGCTTCCCTCTCACGGAAGCCACTATTACTTAAGCTCTCGTACAGCAGCCAGGCCAATTCTGTAAAGCAGTCACCACAGAATTCAAGGTCCAAGGAAAGACTGCAAAACAGAAATCTAAGGTAAAAATGTCTCAATGCTGATGGTTTTGAAACTTTTTGAATAACTTTAAAAATAGAGCAAAACAAAACTCAAGACCTGTGAATAATCATTTTTAAAAAGAAGCTACAGACTCGTAGCACTTAACTTATATAAAGAATAATCTTTAGAACAATACACTGTATTTTCAAGTTAAATACTAAGGGGATTTGGGTGCAGCTCAGTGGTAGAATGCCAGGCATGCCCTGGCATTTATTTGTGTAGCTCCAGGTTCAAGCCCCAGAATCTACTGCTCTAAGCTAAGCAAATTAAAGAATTGATAGAACATAATTATAACATTATTTTGTTCTAAAGTCTAAATATCTTAACTCATTCTTTAGATGCACAATAAAACTAAAGAGTAAACTTGCTTTATTATTCTTTTTTCTTTAAATTGTGACTGAAAACTACACAGCACAGCAGCCCCAGGGATGAGCCAGGCCTGTACATGCTGGGCAAGTGCTCCATCTCTGAGCTATGCTCCCAGCTCCTCAGCAAATATTTTGGTGGGGAGGGGACAAGAGACCCAACCCAGGGCCTTCACTCAACCACACCCCTGCCACTTCCCCTTCTTTCAAATCTTGAGACAGAGTCTCACTACACAAGATGCTCAGATGGGGCTCACTGAAGCCGGTGAGCCTCCTGCCTCGACATGCCAGGGGCACAAATGTGCCCCACTGTGCCCCACTGCACCAAGCGCCTCTCACCAAATTGTTAGATGTTCAGTACAATATTAACTATATACATATTGTTGTATTGCAGATATCTGGACCTTTTTCATCTTTCCTGATAGAAGTTCTTGACCTATGGACAGCAACTGCCTTTTCCCCCTCCTAACTATGTTCTTGAAAGCCAAAATTAGTATTTTTACATGACATAGTCAGAATTTTCAAAAGAGAACTAATTAATACAAATGGAAAAAGAACTATTTCAAACAAAATACCCAAGCAAAAACACAAAAATATTAGTGGCTTTTTAGCTTACTTAGGAAAAACAAATAAAACAGCTTCATGAACCAGCTAAGTTTGTCTCTCTATACTGTTACTGCCCATCGTGCCATATAGCTCAAGAAAAAAAATCTCATATGAGATTTATTTTGAGGAGGCAGAGGCTATGTTTCTGAGGTTTAGAAAATAATCAGGCTGATCTATCCTCTGTCTGAATTCAATGGCACAGCATGGTTACCAAGCCTCCTGCAATGCTGCCAATCTCACGGCCTTGGCAATGGACAAACAGGCAAGGTGAAGAGGAGGATCTGCCCTGAGCTCCACAAGCATCCAGTATCTAACAGCTTTCCATGTGCAGTAGCTCTAAGTTTCCAAGTATTAAATCACAAAATCCCCCAAAGCCAAGAGCAAAAGGGAAGGGTGCTACGGCTGTGTCTAGATGACCCCCAAAGGCTCATATGGTCACAGGTGGGGTTTTCAGATGTGGCTGGATCTGGAGTGTGTGGCACTGGGACAGATCCATGGTGCAATGGTAGGAGTAGAGCATGAGTGCTACCCAGCCCCAAGGCAGCCTGGGTAAGAGGTAAGGGGCAGAACACAGCTTATGACTTCCCACTTGTAGCTCACTTCACTGGTATCTTCTGTCTTCCGCCTGCCATGAACAGTGTCCCCTCTGCCACATCACCCTGCTTTGGACCCAGCCAACTACGGACTAAAACCTCTACAAACTCTGAGCCAAAATAAACCATTCCACCTTCATCTCTAGCTACCTCACTTATATTACATTTAGTCTCTCAGCCCCAGGTTGGGTGTAGCACTTACAACCATAATCCCAGCAGTACTAAGATCTATTCCCAGTTGGATCACCCATAATCCCAGTGAATGAGTTAATCTCAAACTCTAGAAGTCCCGGCCCCATGACTGCATGAAGCTTTGGGGACACAACTAGACACAAGCCATGACACAGGGTGTGACTGTGTGCTCTGCATGTGTGCATGTATGAAGGAGTTTATCTCTTTTGTTTGGGGATCTGTCTGTATACACATTAAGCATGAGTTTGTCCAGTACCACGGGGTCCATTCTGGCCTTCCCCACGCACATTCCTAGTTTGTTTCTCTACTAGGGAGAAACTCCACCCTACTCTGCAATGTACATGCTCATTTCTTCAGCTCTGGTCTAAATGTAAAGTAGTTTCAGGATTGCTAACCTGTGCCCCTGTGAGTGTCTGACATAGCAAGCAGGCACCTGTTCTTTGAAGGAGATAATCTTATCTACTAAGCTGCAGGGCACAGGGACTGGAGCTGCCTTCCTTTGGAGTAAATTGTACAGAAGCTTCTTTACCGACCTTGGACAGAAATGTGATAGCGCAGGATCCACTTAAGCTGCTGCATCTTAAATTACTCAAGACTTCAACTGGCCTGCTGTGTCACTTACCATTCAGCTGCTTACGTTTTGTTAAACGTTTTTTTGCTGTTTGGTATCATTCCTTTAATAATTCTGTGGTTGTCATATGTACAGCAGCCCCTGGTAGATGGTTAGGTTATGCCAGTCAGTAGGACATGCGGCCGTGTCACAGGGGACTGTGAGACCATCGCCCCCCACCTCCAGTCCTGCATATTTTGTTCCTCTGGATGTGTGCATCTTCACATGTCCTTCCTCAGTCTCCTTGGCCTTTCCCATTTGCGCAAACAGTGGGGTGGGCTGGGTGCTGCACACACATGTTGTCAGGTGCGGGAAGTGAAAACAGTCACAGTCCTGAGGCAGAGAGAAGTCCAACAGGGCCAGAGCCCAGGTGCAGGTGGGAAGTGTGGGCTTGGGAAAAAGGCAGAGACCAGATTTTTACTTGGCTTGCACCAAATTCAGCCCTTAAGGTTTTGCTCTGGAAGCAGGAAGGCAGGAAGATAACGAGTGATTTGAAGCAGAGGGGCAACGTAGCCAGGGACACAAGGCTGGAGCAGCCACAGCTGCATCCATGGGAACTGAGGGCGGATTGGAGAGGGCCAGCATCTCTGGTTGTGACCTTGGGGACAAGTAGGAGCAGTCCATCTTTGCGATTAGGTGTGGCAGGAGCTGAGATCTGCTAGAGTCTCCACTTTTGGTAGGGATGTAATTCACAGAGCTCCAGTATCCCCAGAGTGTCAAAGAATGCAGTTAGGTGAGAGAATGCATTTGTGAAGTTGGGGGCTCTTGACCTACATCTACACCTACAGGGCACAGTAATTCTTCCGAAGCCTTTCATTCCTATGGGAGATAAGGTGCCCAGAGCACACTGGCCAGGTGATCTTGTTGCTCCGTACCTCAGATGGGAGCATCTTCATTTTGCCCTTGGTCTTGGTTACTTTTCTCATTGTTTTGGCAAAATGCCTTCTAGCTAGAGATGTCAACATTCAGAAAAGACAAGTAAAGAAAAACTCACAGTGTTTGGGAATTTTTTTTTTAAATTGCTACCGTGCAGGGAACAAAGCACAAGACTTGTCTTGCTGCGCGTGCACCACCCGGGCTTCCACCTCTGGTTCTGCATTTCCTGCTTCCTCACACAGGCTCTAGTTCTCTATTTCCTTCTCCATGGTTCCTAACCCAACCAGTCATTTTTTTCACTTACTCTCATTAGCAAATTATAATCCCAACCTAACATATGCTGAATTAGAAAATGATATTTCAAAATAGCCAACTTTCTCAAAAAAAAATTTGTCCCTTTGCTTAATTTAAAATTTAGGTGAGGTAGGGGCTGGGGAGATAGCTCCGAGGCACAAGTGGCTGCTAGGCAAGTGCAAGGTCGTGAGTTCGAACCCTGGTCCCCCCCCCCAAAAAAAAAAAAATTTAGGTGAGGGCCTGACAGGATGGCTCAGTGGTCTAAAGCGCCTGCTTAGGAAAGCTTAGGCAGCTGCAGGGACCACGGTTCAATCCCCAGCACCACATGCTGCGCCAGCCCTGCCCTCAGGGCAGGCTGAGCCAGCCATAAAAATAAATAAATAAATAAATAAACAAACAAACAAACAAAAGTTCTGAAACAAGAAAATAAAATAAATAAAATTTAGGTGAGTTTTAACATTTTAAAGCTTGTCACTGAAACCTTCCTTCAAAGCAAAGTCTTCCTACTTGACCATGAATGCAGACTACTTGCCCAGTGTGATTCAAGGCAGATGGTGCAGCTGGGTACGGGGGTGCACACCTGCAGTCCAAGCACTTGTGAGGCTGAGGTAACAGGATTACCATGAGTTCGAGGTCAGCCTGGGTTTTAAAGTAAGTTCAAAGCCAATCTCAACTATCTATGTAGACCCTGGCTCCAAAAAACCAAAACCATATAAACAAACAATGCCCTGCCAGGAGGCCTGGGGTATAAAATATGGTATGCAATGCAGGATCCTATTTTTCAAGATAAACTAAATGAATACATGTTTTAAAATCTAAAGGCTCATATATCAAATAGTTATTAATATGTTGATTAACACAGTGTGGACCAAAAAAGCATCAGAAGGAATAAATGAATGAATGTTAAGTGTCTGCAGAGGGGATTACTGGGAAATTTCACTTTCCACATTTTATGTTATTAAAGCCCATGCCTTGTTCTTGTTCCTCCTCATCAAATCCCTCCTCCCAAAAACAGCAGCAGTAAATTTCTAACAACTTTCCTACATCCAACTTCATCCTCAGAGATGCTGGGGAGATAGCTCAGTAGAATAAGAACTTGCTGGCAAGTGCAAGGTCCTGAGTTCAATCGAGAAAAAGGAGAGAGAGAGAGAGAGAGAGAGGAAGAGAGAAAGAAAGACAGACAGACAGACAGACAGACAGACAGACAGACAGACAGACAGAGACAGACAGACAGACCAATTTCACCTTCAGATTTAGCCAGGAAGCCCCTATGGCAAGCAGTAATGGCAAACCTTTCAGAGATGAGCACCCAAAGCGCAGTTATTTACCACCATGTGCCAGCACTGCAATTAAACCCAACTACTGAGGTTTTTAGTTAGAAAAAGCAACTCATACATTAATACCTTTTGTCTTAAAAGAAAACAACACACATGCCATAGGCACCACCACTGCACATGGTAACAAGAGGGTGTGACATAAAAGTTGGGGTAGGCATCCTACAATTCTCATAAATAAGGATAAATATGTTTCTGTTTTGTTTTGTTTTTTGCAGTACTGGGAATTGAACTCAGGACCTTGTGCTTGCCAGGCAAGCACTTATTCTACTGAGCTACCTCCCCAGCCCAAGGATAAATATCTTTCTAAATGAAATTCAGAACCCATCAACCAAGGAATGGATAAAAATGATACGGTTTTCCTTAGGCAATGAAGTACTACTCAGCCATAAAGAAGGATAAATTTAAGACTTTTATAGGTAAATGGATGCAACTTGAGACCATATACATAAGTGAAATAAATCAGATTCATGTATAAACATACCTGGTATGAGAAACTAAAAGAGTAAATAAAGTTTGAAATCTGCAACAGATACTGGGAAATGGGAAGAAATTATTCCAAAGGAAAAAGGAACTAGGATAGGTGAAAGAGGAAAGGATAGTAGAGAAAAGGGGAAAAAATGCAAGTCAGTTATACTATTAGTCTCTCTAAAGAAAGGAAGGGTTGCCGGGCGTGGTGGCTCACACCTGTAATCCCAGCACTCGGGAGGCTGAGGCAGGAGGATCAGTGCAAGTTCGAGACCAGCCTGGGCTACAAAAGTGAGCTCAAGGCCAGCCTCAACTGCATAGCGAGACCCTGTCTCAAAAAGACAAAAAAAAAAGAAAGGAAGGGTTATGGTAACAGAGACTGAAGAAATGCTTATGCTCATGTATCCTGAGCAACTACTTTAAAGTCAGCCTGGGCTGGAGAGATAGCTCAGTAGAAAAAGTGCTTACTTGGCAAGCACAGGGTCTTGAGTTCAGTCCCCAGTACCATCAAAAAATAAAAAACAAAAATAAAGTCAACAACATGTAACATATTAACTATTGTTAGTCTCCTATTATTGTTATACTTTGTTTCATCTTTATTCCCTAAAATAAAAAATGAAAATTAAAAAAATGAATGAAATTTAGAGGGCTTTCCCCCTTGCACTTCTAAACAAGACTACATCAGTACTTGAAGATACTACTGATATAAGAACAGAGCTGCCATCTCTAAAATTCATTAGCAAATTTTGTCTTTAAGCATTTTTTCTGTATAAACTCAACCTGAATCAAACTAAGTATAACTGGAAGATGTCTATAAAATAAGAGTAACTGCCAGGCATGGTGTACACACCTATAATCCCAGCTCTCAAGAGACTGAGGCAGGAGGATCAAGTAAGTTCGAGATCAGCCTGGGCTACATAGCAAGACCCTATCTAAAAATAAAAAAATAAAAAAAAGCAACTTCTCTTTCACAGATCTTAAAATAATGCCAAAAATAATTTTTTCTTAATAATAGTACAAATTTAGAGGGCTGGGAATGTAGCTCAATGGCAGACCACCTGCCTAGAACATAGAAGGTCCTGGGTTTAATTCACTCAAAGAAAAAAAAATAATAAGCCCAATTCAGATTTAAAGCACTAAAAGCCATGCATGATGACATATGCCTATGACTTCAACACTGTCACAAGAGGAAGTATAAGTCTAGCCTGGGCACTTCAGTGACTCAGTGACCCTGTCTAGTCTAGAAATCATGCAGTTAGGTGGCAGGTCCTTTTTTGAGAAACCGGGCTCTCTAGAAGGTCATATACAGGAAAAAACAGACCAGTACCACTGCTGTTTAGCCCCTACCCAACTGCAAAGGCTCAGTGGGATGATGGGGGGATAAGTGCAGCTCCCCAAAAGAGCAGTCCTCATTTCCCCCAGCTTGGCATATTCCTAATTAACTCAGCTTTGTGTCTGTTATGAATAGCTTCAAGTGGAAAGGCTCCAATTCCACATTCTTCATTATGCACAGTTTATTAAAACTGAAATTTCACTATTTTCAACTCAACCAAATTAATGGCTCAAACTGCCATGTGCTATTAAGAGTGAGACATTCATTTTAAGAGAAGGAATCAGGATAAACATGGCCTGGATCAAAACTGGAGCAAGCTAGAAACATCAAGGCCCTCCATCAATTCTAAGCTTCCCAAGCTAACTCAGGAAAATCATAAGCATTCTTGCAAGCCTCAAGCTATGAGGTCAGGACAATGGCACAGTGCCCTCCCTAAACACCTCTGGACTAAAAACTCAGAATTGCCAAGCAGGAACAGTTTCCTGCAAGGCCCTTTTCTCTGGGAATCTGTTTCCCACTCTCAGACAGCTGTCAATTTAAAACCAAAAGGAGATGCAGGCTGGCCCCAATACCTGCTCTTCTTCAATCCTGCGCTGTAGTGTTTCGATGTAATGCTGGACAGCCATGTAGATAAACCGGTACTGCGCTTCTGTCTGTACCATCCCTGACCTCTGAGATCGCACCATCTGAATGGTCTTGGGCACGTCGATGTCACAGTCAACGCCTGCAGAGCAAACACTATGAGGCAGCAGGAGCCAGGGTGAAGCTGTTCCATGCACAGCTCCTGCACCTTAGAAGCAGATCTGACCACACCTGCTCTAGCACAGAGGGCTATAGCACTGAATTTCTGAGCAGGGCCAGTGACGCCACAAGATATGACAGTCAGGAGCTCAGGATCGTCCTCTTCCCAAAGGAACCATCTCATGCTGAAGAAAAGACTAAGTGGTCAGGAGAAACCAGGAGACATCGCAAAGCCCCTCCTTCCTGGGCCCCACTTTATGTTAGAAATTCAACTGGCATCACCTCTGTTCCCAGGCAACATGAAGGTGGGCTCTGTGGCTAAAACTGTTAAAAATCCTTTCACATGCAAATTCTCTTCCCTGGCCCTATCCTTCCTAAAACTACAATAGGAGCAGTGGCTTTGTGCCCTTCAGATAACCTACCTTTCTCTCTGATGATGTCAATGAGGATATCGATCACAATGAATGTCCCTGTCCGGCCAATCCCAGCACTGTGAGCAAGACAAAAGAACAGTGGGAGTCATTCATGGGGATCTTGTACATAAAAGCAAGGTATTAATATTCACAGAAACTGGGGCCAGGTGGGATGGCTCAATGTTCTAAAGCGCCTGCTTGGGAAAGCTTAGGCGACTTCAGGGACCGCAGTTCAATCCCCGGCACCGCATGCTGTGCCAGCCCTGCCCTTGGGGCAGGCTGAGCCAGCCAAAAAATGAGTGAATAAACAAACAAAGGTTCTGAAACAAGAAAAAAAAAAAAAAAAAAAAAAAAAAAAAAAAAAAAAAAAAAAAAAAAAAAAAAAAAAAAAAAAAAAAAAAAAAAAAAAAAAAAAAAAAAAAAAAAAAAAAATTCACAGAAACAATGTCTGCTCCTGGAAGAATGTCTAAGATGGTCTCTTTATCTGCAAATATATTAGCAAAGAGCACAGGGCTTTGGGGTCAGTCCCACCTATACCTGGAGGACAGCCCTCTCCACACGAAGTGCCTGAAGGCAAGTCCCTTCACCTCTCTGACCCTGTGTCTCATCTGTGAAGTAGGGACACAGGTACACATGCTAGAGTTGTTATGCGGTTCAAACATGAATGAAAGAATAACACTGAGCTTAGAGGCTGGCACCCATAGGGGCTCAAAAAAATGGTAGTCTTTTTTCTTTTTATTTAAAGAAACCTAAACAAAGAAAGTTTCATATGCATGTACATCAGACTGAGGATACCAAACTTTGCCCATATAAACAGGAAGTCAAAACTAGGTCACTGGTATCCACAAACTATAGAGGCCACACATATCTTCTATCAAAGGCCCAAGCAGGAAGCAGTCAGAATTTCAAAAAGCAAGCAAGCATGGCAGTATGTCTTATTTCCATGAGAGAAGAGAACAGACCCACAGTCAAAGACATGAATCCTAAATTACTAAACTAAAAAGGAACACTTGGGCTGGGAAGTTAGCTTGGCAGTCTAAGCGCCTGGCAAATACAAGGACTTGTGTTGATCCCCAGTACTGCATGCCATGCCAGCCCTGCACTGAACCAGCCACTGAACCTAGGTGTGGTGGCATGTGCCTATAATCCCAGCACTGCGGATGCTGAGACAGGAGGATCACTAGGAGTCCCGCACCAATAAATAAATAGATGATTAAAATTTTTAAAAGAATTTAAAAAACACACAAAACTAGCTACACTGAGGGACCCTTGAAAACAAAGATTGGTTCCCCACCAACCCACTCCCCACCCTCAAAACCCAACAGTCCTATAGAGCCCAAGAGAAATATACTTTGGGGTCCAAACGTCCCTGAATGTTGCTCATCCACACCTCAAACAGACTGTAACAGTTTCCTACAGTTAAAGAGCTGGGACAGGCAGGTTAAAAAAAAGCTCTGGAGCCAGAGCAAGCAATGACTTGTCACCTGCAGTGCACCACAACAGGGCCCGCGTCCATGATGCTTTCCTGCTTGTGGTGAACCTCCTCCAGGAAGTCCAGTACACCCCCTGGGTCACTGGGTACGCCGTGGTCAGGCCAGGTCCGAAAGTGGTATTGCCAGACCGTTCTCTCCGTATTCCCCTGGAGTAGAGCCAAGAAAAACCAGAACAGAATTAAATAAATCAAGGGTAGAGGCATCGCCTGGCTCCGAGCTGCACTAGATGCTGTGTCGCCAGGGGCCCAGGATCTCCCTGCACATCACCTGAAGGCCCTTCTCATCACTTTCCTAGCACGCTGCTTCCACAGGGCCCAACAGGGTACCCTGCCCATCCTGAGAACTAGGATGCCTGGCAAGGCAGCCTGCTCTGGGGAACTGCAGACCCAAACATCTCTTGGAACACCAGTGCAAGAGATGACCTCTCCCTCCTGAGCCAGTGGGTGCTCAGCCCCAGAAGCAGCTCAGGTCCCTGAGACTCTGATCCCACTGAGGTAGCAGATATTCCAAGGTATCTGCTCTCCTCTATCATCTTTAAATCCAATCCCCAGCAGGTACACATATGTGCTTCTATTACAGCGTTGCTGTATTTTAAGTTTGTCTAGTGCCCAGTGTGTAAGAAGATGAGCTTTCCAAGTCGGGTAATGAGATCTGGGCTCCAACTCTGGGCATGTGCACTGAGGCACAATTCACAGCCATATTCTATTTGCAACATGGGAAGAGTGATCTCTATCTCTCAGTCTCTGTCACACACACACACACACACACACACACACACACACACACACACACACACAGAGTCTTGAAATGCAGCCTCTGCCCAGCAGACATAAGCGACTCAGGACATCATAAATATTTGGAGGACAGTGATAATTACTGAGGACCCAGACTACAGTGAACCAAAAAGCATCACGGTCCAGGGTGTATCCAAAGCAGGTCATGGAACAGCACTATCCACTGCTATAGCTTCTTCCTAAGTACGTAGAGACAATCCAAAAAGTTAAGTGACATTTTTAAAAGACATTTTTTTTTTTTTTTTTTTTTTTTTTTTTTTTTTTTTTTTTTTTTTTGTCTTTTTGAGACAGGGTCTCGCTATGCAGTTGAGGCTGGCCTTGAGCTCACTGTTGTAGCCCAGGCTGGTCTCGAACTCGCACCAATCCTCCTGCCTCAGCCTCCCGAGTGCTGGGATTACAGGCGTGAGCCACCACGCCCGGCTAAAAGACATTTTTTTAAGGACAGAGAGCTGGTAATTAGACCAATGTTTTCCACCAGTAAACTTCAGTACATCCAAGGAATCTGAGCCATAATTAAGATCATTCCATGAACTATATGCATTTAAGTTGCTGAGGCTATAGAGGAAAGAAAAACTGCCTTGATGTTAAAGTGACCTAAAAGTGGAGTGCTACACGGGTCCCAGAGGGCCAGCCAGGCAACGTGAGACTGGCCCCAAGCTCCCTGTGCTGCCCTCCCTAGTCCTCAGTATATGGCCAGCGAGGCTCTGCCCTTGCTCCACGACCCAGGCAGCCAATGTGGCAGCTCCATGAGCTCATAGGACAGCACATGCAAACAAATGGCAAGTGCTACACCGAAAGCAGGAGCAGGCTGGGCCCCACAGCAACATCCACAGCAGGGTGCAAAGCACAAGTCCATGGGACATGCCCCATCCCCTGCTTCTCAGGAGCACCTGGAGATGGGGCAAGACGATCACCCACGCTGAGGGAAACTACCCCTCCCCAAACACATCCATCAGTGAGAAGCAAAGCCTACCTGGGTCAAGGCCCAATGTCCCCGAAACTTCTCATTTCTATTTGACAGCCACGCTCTTCCAGCCCCACGCCTACTTCTGAGACAGAATGAACCTTCACACCCTTGCCAGTGTCAGGAGACCTGCACCCGCTTTGACCTCACGAATGCAGACAGCCCTGCCAGCACCCCAAACACAGCCCAAGAGCTTCCTGCTCACCTCCAGGAGCCACCAGGCTGCTGCACCACTGCTTTTTACCTATTCCCTCCTGATCCAGTGAGGACTCCACAGACCACGGTGACACCTGCTCTCTGCCACAGGCCTCCACAGCCATGGGCTTCTCCACAGCACTGTGCCACTGCACCATGCTCCAGACCTGGAAGAGCTACCTTCCATCTGCACCAAGCTGAAGAACCAGGTGATGAGAGTCTAAACTTGAGCACCCCGCTTCCACTCGGCACCAGCACTTCCCAGAAACTTCTGGATTGCCTGCCATCTTTGCACAATTATTTCTACCTTTCCCTGAGTTCAAATATTCCATTTCTTCTGAGCCCCTCAGATGCCCAAGCGACAGACATGCCTCACATCTCAAAGAGAAGACAGAATAAATCCTCTCAGCTCATTGGTGCCTTCACTTCTGGGGACACCCTTTTCCCTTGCCCTCCTGTTACCACAGAAAAAACATCTCCATGATGATCAAAACCAATCCATCCAGGATGCCCTGGATCTGGTTCCCCTTCAACTCCCTTCACATTCTCCTCCACGGTCTCCTCCTCCTCCATCCACTCCTCTCACTTCCTGCCCCTGCCATTGCCACTGTCACTGCCCTAATCAAGCCCTGTCATCAGTACCATTTACCACAGCAGCCTCCTCCTTGGTCCTAACCCCTGGGCCCACCAGCTGCAGCATTACTATCACCTCCAATCCTACAGAGCACGGGGCATGCTTTTAAAAGCTTAGCCCAGCCAGGCTTAAGGTTATCATGCTGCTGTAATCCCAACATCCAGGAAGCTAAGGCAGAGGGGTAGTGGGCTCAAGGCCAGGCTGGGCTGCACTGTAAGGTCACTCAAGCACTGGAGTGGATGGACAGACGGACAACGGACAGACGGACGGACGGACCGACCGACGGACGGACCGACCGACCGACTGACCAACCAACGAATGAATGTCCAAATGCCTGGCAGATATCTCTGCACAGAGGCTTAGTTCAAAGCATCCACAACAAAACGAACCACAGCCCACACATCAGCACTCCAGCTTTTCTGCCCACTGTTCCAGCACCACAGCTTACTCAGACTCAAACCCCCAAGACACCTTGGGTGCCTCTGCTCCCTGCAGCCTTCTCCCACATCTGCTGCTTCTCCTGCGCTCACACTGGCATCTTACACAACATCCACTTGTAACAGAAGAACTAAAGTGCAACTAAAAAGAACAATTGATCCTGCAGTTCATGAGACTGATGATTGTGTGTTCATGCCTTATGCATGAGATGTGCCTCCCTCAAACTTTGTTATGATGTGGACACATTACCCGTCTGACATGAAGAAAGAAAGACAGACAGACAGACCTGGTGAAGATTCTAGGTATGTGAGGAGAAGGCCTACAACCAAGACCACCATGTGGATGCTCCCCAGCCCCTGGGCTCCCCAGCCCCCAGTCACCATGGTTCCCCTTGATCACAGTGCTTCCATCCTGCTGCTCTGCACCTTCTCACCTGACACAAGACCTAGCACAGGTTCCGAGTGGACTGACGGCTGGCAAAGGTCAAATTTCTTGGCACACAGTGAAGACTCTTCTATACTCCCTCTACCCAAGCATGTCTCCTCGACCTGGCCACCTTTGTTCCCCAAGTCCCATTTTCCTGCAGTCTCCACTTCAGTAATATAGATCAAACACCTCCTAGCAGGCTTGCTCCTCACCATCTCCTCCCTTGGAAGCCCCACCCTAAAGCCTAGTGCTTCTAGCGCCACGCTCCAGCCAGAGGAAGCCCGGCCTCTGGGGTGTCAGGACACTTCAGGCAGGCTCTGCAGCCTGTGTCCGTCGTCTGCAGCACAACTGTTTGCTCACTTGTCTTCTTGCTGCTGTGTGAACAGGATTCCATAAGGAAACCATCTGGTCTCTTTCACCTCTGCATCCCCACAAGGCCTCAAGCAAGTATGTTCCTCTAAACAAATCGAAATGAATCCAAATCCGGCCCTGTCTTGTCCTGTAAAGGTACTATGGTCTGATACACCAGTCCGGGACCACCTGCAATGAAGAACTGATATATGGGATTTCATCACAAACAGACCTCAGGACCTTTGCACCTGCTGCCCTCTGTATGGAGCCCTGCTCTTCTGACTCTCTAGATGCCTAGATTCCCCAAATTAGGTATTGGCTCAAGCAACCCCATGCTGAGAATCTTTCCCTTTTCATTCCATCTTGGAACCCCGTCCCTCTCATACATAGCATCCGGTAGCCTTCACAGACCTAGCATGATCGAAAAGCTTTACTGGTAGTTGTTTTAGAGCTAGTACTTTGCTGAGCCTTATGAGGGCAGGAACAGTACCTGTCACATTCATAGTGTATCAGCAGCCTGCACTGTAGCTGGCACGTAAAAGGCACCCCATAAGTGATTACAGAATTAACAACGCGTATGTGATGCACGCCAACAGGAGTAGTAAGGACCCTGGGTGGCCACACACCTAGGCAGTCACCAAAGTTTCTAAGATACGACAATATACTTACTTGTCCAACCTTCGAGAGTTTAAGTTCTCTTAGTGTATAGTCATGAGCAGCACTCTCTTTGACATTCCTGACACGCATGACCCCATACTCTTTGAGAGCATACTCATCTGGCCAGTACTTGACACACTTGCTCTGGAAGGCAGGATCAGAGGAAAGACTGTTAATCTCTACAGATGCTAAATAAAAGTTTGATCCACCAGTAAACAAGAGCTTAAATCTTGCTTAATGAGCACCACCATGGAAAATGGCCTGCCTGGCACATTAGGTCCACACAAAAGGAAAGAAAAATGGTGTTCATAGAACCAAACAGGAGAGAGGAAAGGAATTGTGGCAGAATGGTCTGATCCAAGCCACAACTCAAAAAAGAATCAATGTCTATTTATTTAGCTCTAAGATAAAAGATTCGGCCAGGCACAGTGGTCAGACATCCAGGATCCCAGAACTATGGGAGGTTGAGGCATGAGGACTGCAAGTCTGAGCTCAGTCTAGGCAACCTAGTGAAACCCTGTCTCAAGTTTAAAAATGGACCAGGGGTGTAACTTAATGTAAAGGTGCTGGGTTTTAATTCCCAGTGCTATCCCTAACCCAAAAGAAAGGGTATGAAAATGGAGGGACCAAGTCAAGCATTGTGTAGCAACCCTGAGCTCTGCACTCTAGGGACCTGCCAGCCATACTGCAGAAAAGATGGGCAAGGACGCCACAGGTGAGTGGGATGCCCAATGAGCCAGACTGTCTGGCTCCCTTCTGCACTCATGGAGGCAGACTCCGTGCCTTACCTAACCCACCTGTGAATAACTCCATCATGGAAAGGCAGCTAAAGCTTCTGTGCCAGCTGCTTCTTCTATATCCAGATCCATCCAACAGCCACTACATGTGCCACCTTCCCTGAACTGGCAATGCCAAGTGTGAGAGAGCTGCTACCTTCACAAATAGGTAGCAGATTGGAAAATACAGCACCAAGGAAACTGTATCTGCTGCCAAAAAAGGAAGCTATTTTGCTGAATGACACATGAGGTTGTATCTGTTTGGCGATGTGTCCTGGGCAGAAAATGCTGTTTTGCTTTGCTCCAGGACCAGTCACTCACAACATTCACTTTCCTAAACCACCAAAATACAATAATCTGCAAAAGAAATTCACCTTGTGACTAGGAAAACAAAGAAATGCAGTTATACAGCCAGCAGTAATTGCACAGCTGTGGACATCCATGGTCAATGACTCAGTGAGAGAAAACAAACAAGGTAGTGGAAGTCTACCAAAGGAAATTATTATCCTGAATTTCACTTTGCCTCTAGTATTTGGTAGACCTAAAAACCTTTCAAAAGATTTGACACAGCCGGGCGTGGTGGCGCACGCCTGTAATCCCAGCACTCGGGAGGCTGAGGCAGGAGGATCGGTGTGAGTTCGAGACCAGCCTGAGCTACAAAAGTGAGCTCAAAGCCAGCCTGAACTGCATAGTGAGACCCTGTCTCAAGAAGACAAAAAAAAAAAAAAGATTTGACACAAATTACATTTCCCACCGGGTGTGGTGGCTCACGCCTATAATCCCAGCACTGGGGCTGAGGCAGGAGGATTGGTGCGAGTTCGAGACCAGCCTGGGCTACAAAAGTGAG
>PVJA010039151.1:0-19333 GCA_004027025.1 Myocastor coypus | reverse complement strand
CTCTTGATTTTCAACATAAATCTGGCTAAAAGCAACCAATAACAACCACGCCACCGCCCCAATAGTTTGCTGCTTTGAAATGTCTCTTGAAAGACTAATCAGTCCGCCATGCTTAATCTCAGTCTTAGGCAAAGTCTCTGGGCACGAGCAAAATTCCGAAAGACTTTCAGCCAATCCATAGCACAAATCATCTGGAGTCTAATGACCAATGCTGTCTTTTTTTCCAGCAGAAACCTCCTCATCCTGGTCTTTACAGGCAGGCCTTCTGTCAGTCTTCTGGTCTAAGCTCTGACCAAAATCGCCCAAGCTGAACAGCCGAGGCCGTTCTACTGCTTTGTTTTTAGCCGACATCTCTGAACCTTTCCTATCTCTTCCCGTAAGCCATTTCCAAAAGCTTATAATCCACATTGTCAGGTACAGTCACAGCAACGACCCCACTTCTCTGGTACCAAGTTCTGTATTAGTTACTTTTTGCTCGTTGCTGGGACAAATACCCAACACTCAAGATGAAGGAAGGAAGGGTTTATTTAGCTCACAGTTTGTGGAGGTTTCAGTCCATATTCGGCTGGCCCAAGGCTGAGTAGAACAGAGCAGAGAGCATCCAGTTCATGGAGGTGGAACAGCAACAAAATGGTGGCAGAGGCAGCCAAACAAACAGGGCAGCAGAGCAGCAGCACCAGCTCGAGCTCTAGTCTGTCTCTCAGTCTCTTTATATTACATTCAGGCTCTCCACCTTAGCTCCCACCCTAGGCTACACCCATAATCCCAGAAGTACTTCCACCCATAATCCCATCAGCACTAAAACCTATAATCCCAGAAATCATGGATCAAGTCTCAAACTCTAGAAGTCCCCGCCCAGTGACTCCATGAGGCTTTGGGGGGACAACTAGACATAAACCATAACAGTGGCTGACTAAATCTGATTAGAAAGCAGAATAAAGAATTTCTTTCCATTTACTTACTGGTTCTGTTAAGAGTGTTAACCTTGTTCATTGTAATTCCAGAGTTTCTTGTCCTTGAAGCTCATCAAGAATACTTGACAGGAGTCTAGCCACTTTAAATGCATTCAACAGGTATCTAAAGAGTGCCTGGAGCCAGCCATAATTCTAGGTTCTAATCATACAGCTCTGAATCAAACAAGACCCTGCCCTCCTTGGGTTTAGATTCAGGTAAGGTGGATGGAATGGAAATCAAAAGGAAATCCACATATGTAATGTCATATTATCACAAGTTCTTTCAAGGAAATTAAAGGTAAGAAGGAGAAAGTTATCAGGGAAGTATTTTATTTATTTATTTATTCATTTATTCATTCATTTATTTATTTTTTATATTATGGCTGGCTCAGCCTGCCCTAGTAGTGGTGCTGGTGCAGCATGTGGTGCCTGGGATTGAAGTGTGCAGTCTCTGTGGTTGCCTAAGCTTGCCTAAGGAAGTGCTTTAGACCGCTGAGCCATCTCGCCAGTCCAGGGAAGTATTTTAGATGCCAGAACTTTCTGAAACATCTTAAGAGTCCTATGTATGCAGAATGCAGAGGGACAGTGAGTCATGTGATAGTTGGAAGAACAGCACCAGGCAGAAGGCAGCACTGGGGAGACTAAAGTAACTGTAGTGTTTTGTTTTGTTTTGTTTTGTTTTGTTTTTCAACTGTAGTGTTTTTGTCAGTCTTACTACCACCTTCCTTTGCCTGAGAATAGTCCTCTCCATTGTTTATTTCCAAGATGAGGAATGAGGAATTTTTAAAATATGTATCACCAGTAGCAGAAGGGTAGTGTGAGCTCTAAACAACATATAATTATATGATAAAATTAGTAAATTCCAAGCAAGATCTAAGAAGCCCCATCACTGTGAACTGGGCTATTATACATGCTACCTGTCATGTATAGATAGTATATGATATAGGTATTATGTTAATTGCTGTATTTATATACATTTATAAATGTGCTTATATACATATATACATTATTTAACCATATGTTATTACTGGAAAACATGTGTCACTGAAAACATAACAATTCTGGTAAGTAGGTTTTATTTCTTCACTTTGAAGATTAGGCATATGAATATCAGGGATTTTCCACAGTTAAGTGTTTGGGAAGCCTGGGCTTCTCTAGCCCTAATCCCTGTGCTCTTTTCTATATATTTTATTGCTCAAAAGATTTTACCTTTGAGTTATAGATATAAGTGGCAGACTGTATTAGGAACCATGGGAAATATAGGGAAAAAATAAAGGTGCAATTTCTGTACCCAGAGAAATGGAAATTCTTTTATTAGGGAGAAGTAATTATGTGAGAAATAACAGAGGACAGTGAACAATGAGATATAAACACATAATTATATTCCTTGGACTGTGATAGCCAGGGAAGAGAAGATTAATGTAGACTGCAGGCAATAAACTAGAAACTGAGCTTTTGAAAGACAAGTAATACTTAGGTAAGCGGTACCTAGGGCTGCAGCAATATGTGTGTGTCAGAATCTGCTATTGTACATGGGGTTAAAAACCAGATACGGACACACATTACCATGAAAATTACTTACAAAGCTAGTTATTGACGTGACACTGCCCTTTCACCTTGCTTGGTTGCATAAAAGTAGTTTAAAGGAACCAATGTCCATTCAGAGATGCATTTTAAATACCAAGAACTTAGTGAATCAGCTAGCTACAGGTTTTTAGAGTGCACTGTTTCATACATCAATGCGACCATCCAATCTTTCCTCCCTGTCTAAATTATACTTAATAGTCAAATATGTTCCTTACTCAAGTGAAAGTCCTACTGTAACACCATTAGTTGTCAGTACTGCTGAATTAGGTGATGAGTATGCCTTAAAAATACTGGAAACAAGTTTGGAATATTAAGATTATGTTATTTAAGATTATGACCTGTTCGTCATCCACAGTTAAGTGGCCTCTTAGCAGCATAGTTTAAATGGATAGATTTATACATTTGTATGTTTGAAAATAAATACTAAATATTGTCTATTCTTCAATGGTCCAGTTTCTAACTATTCTGCTTCTTTTGCATTTTCATGACAACATTTCATAGAGAATTAATTCACTGACAAGAAAGAGATCCTTGTTTTTATTAAGGTCTAAATTAGCCAGTTTGGTTATTTTTGAAACTTTTTATGAAAGATCTGCAACTTTTTTTTTTTTTTCCGGTACCAGAGATTGAACTCAGGACCTTGTGCTTGCCAAGCAAATGCTTATTCTACTGAGCTATCTCCCAGCCACAAGATTTGAAACTCTTAATAGTAAACATTCTTTGTAGTAATATCTCTTTCATGGGCTCATAAGATGATGTTAAGTCATAGCCATATTTTTAAGTGACATTCCCCCACCAAATTTTCAGTCCTTCACAGATGCTCAGTTCAGACTAGCCCTAAGTAAATTTCCTTTCTTTTGTTTCAAATGTCAGACAATCTTAGAAACCATAATCAAAAACTTCATGTAGGAGGCTGGTGAGTTAGCTCAGTGGTCTAAAATACCTGCGCAGGCAAGCTTAGGCAGGCACAGGGATTACGATTCATCCCCAGTGCCACATACTGTGCCAGCCTTATCCTCAAAGCAGGCTGAACTGGCCAAAATAAAAAGTTCATTCATGGAAATATTTCTTGGATTCTCCCTGATCATTGCTTTTAAAGTTTAGTTGACCTAAATATCTATCAGTATTGACATGTAATTATAATTTTTCCCCAATGTGGGCTCCTGACAGACAAACATATTTTATTCTCCAGTTACAGTACTACAAAGTGCCAAATATGTATAACATCTTAAGTCTCAGAGCAAAGTATAAAAATTTGAAGATCATATCATACTTTGTTGTAGCATTTCAACTTATCTAAGTTATCATGGGGAATAAAATGTTCTGTCTTGTTCTGAAGTTGATGAAAGCCATCTTTTTCTAACTGAATAATTGTTTCATGACAGCTGGCCAAGAGCCACAGCCTACATGACAGACACCCACTAATTTCTTTAACATAGTGAGAGCAGGTCACACAGCATGGCAAGAGGAGCTAGAGTGATTAGAGCATGAAGGTGGCCCTTCTCCCACTCTTGCCTGCTTTCTTGAGAGTACTATTTATTCCTGTACTCATTCCCATGGTGAATGATGAAATGAGAGGCATGGAAAACTGTTTTCGGAAACAGTTTTCTTTTATTAGCTGTGAACTATACAGTACTTACTAGCTCTCCACACCCACCCCATATTTATGTTCTGCTATTTGGCAAATATATTTGTTTTCAGTAGACCTATTCCCCTTGTCCAGCATCCGCTGCAAATCCAACCAGGAGACACAAACTTGTCTTAGCAGCAATATTGTCTGCAATTCTGAATGCCTTCTGAATGTCAAGACTCAGAAATGTGTGTTAATTAGAGCTTGCACAAATGAAATTAGGTCTAACTGTAATGGGTAGAAAGATACAACCATTAAATGTCCAAAAACAATAGCCTATAGAAAATGCATTGTGCGGGCATGCGCGTGCGTTTGTGTGTGTATGTGTGTGTGTGATCTTTCCCCAAAATACCCAAAGTAACTGGTAACACCATTGCCATTATCAGAACAGGCTTAACTTTCACTTTATGCATGAGTCTTACAATGAGCATCTACTAACACACTATGCTAGGGAGTATAAGGGATAGTAAATAGTAAACCTAACCTGTAGTCTACCCTCAAAGAACCTAGAGTCCATAAAGGGGTGGAGGAGAAAAGATATGTAAGCATGTTAAAGCAGTGATCTTTAGCATTAGTGCTGTTAGCCTGTATGGAGTATATTTCTAAAGTTCTTTTCTTGTGTACCAGTGGTTTTATATATTTTCCATTCATGATAACCCCCAGTAAAAACTATATCAGAATCTAGTTCATGTTTACATATGTGTAACATAAAATCCAACACAATACTTATTAAATATTAAGCAGAAAAATTATCATTTACCTGTAATAGATATAATTCAGTCTATTTCCAATTCTGTTCAGACCTGTTTTTCTTCTGCCTTCTCAACTTCTCCCTTATCCACATTTTACTTGCAAACCTTTAAATTTTTTTTTCTTGACCACTACTAGTATGTGGATTTTGGTTTGACTCAACATGGTTTTAGCCTAACTTCCTAAACAGCAGGATGAACATGTGAAATTGTATTTTATTTCTTTCTAATTCAGGTTTTTTGTTCATTTCTAATCATGTTTGACATGTAGCAAACCCATTAAATTTACAGTGAGTGAATACACTGTTATGCAAATCTCCTCATGAACAATTTTTGGTCCAGCCTGATGAATGGCACAGCTATATTCTCTAATCCTGATAAATGGAGATAAATCATTTTTATTCTGTTAACTGTTACAAATGTTAACAACATAATGAATTACATATTATTGAAAAGCAATTGTATGGTGTGAGGGGAGGCAAAAATATCTACTACCCTCAAGTTTTATTGTATTTCATTTTACTAATAGTTTCTCTATTATACTCTTACAGATTTTTTTAAAACCATGACTTAAGTAAGGATATCTAACTTCAACTATTTAAAGTTTAAATTAATGCAAATAAGACTTCTTGGCTTACTGTGCTAATACTCATTAATAAATTTTTCACTGGGTATTAGGAAGATTCAGACTGACTAAATGAGGCTCTTTTTCAATATAAACAAAAGCCCTTGTGTTTTTCACTATTCTACTAGCCCAGTTATTATGTCTATCTTTCATTAAGGTAAATGAATGCTAGATGGGTGCACCAGCAGAGCTGTGTGTCCTGTGGGAACCAGCCAGCGGGTGGGCTCTGCTTTGAGATAATCCTCTAGTTAAAGCAAATTTAATCTCATTAGCAGGGTAATTGTGCTGTTATGAGAAATGGCCATCCAGGTTAAAGAGAAACCCACATAGTCTAATTACTCTTTCACTCTTGTCACTAGAGAATCAAGCATTGAAATAAGAGGAAAAAGATGCAGATTTTATACTTGGCCTAAGTTTGGAGTCTTAGAAAAATTCGAGGTCTTTCTTACAACCGAATGCTGTATAATGCAGTCATGGTCTTAAAACTTGATAACTGTGTGACCTGTGCTGTCATGTCATACACATTCTGAAATCTTTTCATATGGAAATAAACCAATAGTACAGAATCGGGTCATGTCAGTCCATTTTATATATGCACTTGTCCCCTCACTTTTCTAGCAAAGCTATATACAACAGACTTCATCACATAATTCTTTTTTTTTTTTTTTTTTTGTTCAATTTTTTTTTTTTATTTGGTACAGGGTGTCACTACACAGCTTGGACTGTTAATGATCCTCCTATCTCAGCTTCCCCAGCTCTGAGATTACAGGCATGTACCACCACACCTGGTTTTGGTGGTCAGCATGGCATACAGTACTGAGGATCAAACCTGGGTCTTTGCACTTGCCAGGAAAGTGCTTAGACCACTGAGCTATCTGCCAGCCTTTATTTTATTGTTTTAATTTTTTTTTTATTTTTGGTCTGTTCATGCACATGTGCACTCAGTGTGGGTGGGTGTGTGGGTGGGTGTGTGGATATGTAATACTGGAGACTGAATTCTGGGCCTTTGAACTGAGTTAGTCCCCCACACTCTATTAAATATTTCTTTTTCTGAGACAAGGTCTTGATAAGTTACTAAATTTCCTTGACCAGTCCCAAACTTACCATGCTCCTGCCTCACCTTCCCAGAGTATTAGAATTACAGGCATGTACCGCCATGCCTGGCTTCAACAAGGTTTTAGAACTCTTCAGTATATATTAGTGCAGGAGAATGTCTTAAAATGCCAAAGTATCTAAAATTTAAATAGGAAAATTACAATTTCCCATATTTCTGCTCTTTGGAATGTTTTCTTGAGTCTTTGAGTTGTGACGATATATTTTATGTTGATCTAAATTTTCATCAATATAGACTGCCATTTTTAAGATGTGAGATAGAAGAAAGAATGGTAGACTAATTGGGGACCAAATCTGACTTCAGATATGGTCTTAAAACTTGATAGCTATGTGACTGGAAAATGTCTCATCTTTTCTAGATTCCAATTTTGTCATATATAAGTAGAAATAATTATCAATGTCAAAGCAGCCCTCAAAGCAGAATGAGGCTCAGATTTATGAAAGTCCTTTGTAAGTAATTATACATTCACTTTATTTGTATGTCTTTATATCCCTAGCTGCGAGGCACAGCTTTTTCATGATCAGAAGATAATAATTAATTAATTCAGCTATTTAGGATATTTATCTGTGGTCTTACATGAATTATTTTTGCCAAGAATTTATAAAAATAAATAATAAAATGTAATTTGCTGCATTTTTTAAAATATAGAAAGTTCACTGAATGCTTCCTGTCAAAGAAGATACTAGTTAAATGATATAAAAACTCTTTAAAGATATCAAAAGGTATGGTAATATAGCATTAACCTGAATACATAAATGGTCAGTATAAAACCAACCCTGGTACTTAGAACTCTTATTCTATGACTGTACTTTTCATTCTTAACCTCAAAAACGAACAATTTTATGTTTACTGTCATACTGAAAATATGGGACTTTTCAGGAACTGGCTGCCAGTGGCTGAAAATGTTTTATCACAAATTTCGTATGAGACAAATAGCTTACTGAGTACATTTTTCTCTCATTGGGTGGCACTTAAGATTTTTTTATTTTTTTAATTATTTTATTTTATTTTATTTATGTGTTTGGTACAGCATCTCATTATCCATCTCAGACTTGTAGTGATCCTCCTGTTTTCAGCTTCCCCAACAGTAGGATTTCAGACTTGGTCTGGGTAGCTAGCTCATCATGCCCATGGGTGGGACCAACATAGCATGCAGTACCTAGGATCAAACCTCAGTCCCTGCACTTGCTTAAGTAGGCACTTAGTCCAATGAGCTATCTTGCTGGCCCGGCTTGAATTTTTTTCTTTTGATAAAGCATATATTTCTTTAACTTTTCTCCATTGCTTTGAAAAGAGGAAACATGTCTCATATGAAAAGAGGTCTTGCATTGGATATTTTAAATGTACAAACTACTTCTATAGGCCTTTTCAGTCTTATGCCTATTCAGCTGTAGTTACTAGCTGTAATTTGCCCAAGACTTTAACCACCGAGCAGAACACCTGATTGCAGAAATTGATTCTTTTTTTTTTTTTTTTTTTCCCCACAAATCACCAGCATTTATTTCCTAGAGCTAAGTCACTTATTTTGGTAGAAAGGGCAAAGAGTAACTCTGTTAGTTTTGGGTCCAAATTCTTTCCCTATAAATGGGTCTGTGAAGCTCCATGAGGGAACCTCAGAGCTGCATAGATGATCAGAATCGAACTTAAAATGGCTTTCCAAAACAAAACAAGAAAACCCAAAAGTGAATTGATTGTCAGTTCTCCCCTCTCTGCTGAAAAAAAAAGTTTTAAAGTTTTTAAAAATTTTAAAAGTGTTTTTTTTTTTTAAAGGTGTCATAAGGTCTTGACCTTGAAGGCTGGGGATGGAAAGGAGGGGTGGTGCTGGGACATGGTCCCTATGCAGGTGGCCCGCAGAGCGGTGTCACCTTGTGGGCTGTTTACCCAGTAGGCAGGCCCCAGCCTGGGCCCTGTGCCAGCTGAATAAATAATATCCCATGCTTATAGTGTCTTGGGCACAGAGAGAAGGCAGTGGGAACGTGGAGCCTGTGGGTGTGAACAGAGGACTTCCCAGATTAGGGGCCACAGAGGCCTCTCACTCTGGCCTGTGACATGGGCTTAGAAAGGAGGCTGCTGGGCTTGTGTTCAGGTTCCCATTCTGGGAGGGGGCAGCAGGTCTCTTGGTCTGCAGGACAAAGTGAGACTGAAGAGGAGGTGGTCCCACTGCTGCTGTCAGGCTGGTTGCTGGCTTCTTTGTTTGTGGTACTTCCCTCTGCCTGTCCTTCTGCCCCCTCAGGGGCCAGCTTGCCCATGTCTCCAGCCAGCTTCCACTTGCTCACTGCTTCTGAGTCACCCTGGATGTCAGGGACGGCATTCCGATGGCCTGTTTGGTCACAGGAGATGAAGTCCAAGTAGGAGGACTCCACCTCCATCACGCTTGCCGCATTGCTCTCAGGCCTGATTTAATTTCTTTTTTCTGCTTGCGTCTCTTCAAATTTTCTACTCTTGACTCATCAATGTGGAAATTAGGAGCAAAGTTCCTCCAACTCCAGATGTCCTCGTCACAAGTGGAGGTAAAGTTAAGAAATCAGGATTCAAGATGAGTAGTCCAGAGCCATGGTGCAGGCAGTAGTCTCTCTCGGTCTTTCCCTCTCTCCGTATGTCTACTGCCTTTTCGCTCCCTCTCCGCCTCTCCTTCTCGCCAAGCTGGGCACTCCGCGCCTCCCGGGGGCTGCCTGGCACCAGCAACCCGCAGCAGAGCCCAGAAATTGATTCTTAAGTAACTACTTTTATCATCTTATATATTTTAGATATTTGTCATCATAATATAGGAGAGTAGCAGTTTTTCAGGACTATTTGACCTAATATCTAATATTTTTAATACATACTAATATTTTATCTTAATTTTTTTATAAGTCTACTTTTTGTTTAGAAATGCTGTGTATCCCATTATTTTAATACCTTCACCATTGATGCATATAGATCTGCAAGTTATGATCCGGATAGAAATGACTGTTCTCTTCTGGTTTTATGCAACAACTCAGATTTATAAGCCAACTTTACATCACTAAGTTAACCTTACAGAGAATGTGAAAACTTGAATAAAATGTAATGGGTAGGAATAAAAAAAAAAAAATCTTTAATTCCTATCTAATAAGGGAGCCAATTTATGAAATTATCTATAAAGAAGGAAATGACTCTAATGCTTCTATAAAGAACACAGTATAAGAATAGAATATTGATTTAGATAAACTAAAAATGCTTATCTTAGTTCTGTTTGTATTAACTTAATATGTGAGCCCACTTTTTTCATGTTCAAACCTGAGAAAACAGTATGTTAACACATGGCCAAAAATGACTCTAAAAAGTAATAATCAGGTGGGTGTGCTGGCGCATGCCTCTAATCCTAGCACTTGGAAGGCAGAGGCAGGAGGATCAGTGTGAGTTCAAGACCAACCTGGGCTACAAAAGTGAGCTCAAGGCCAGCCTGAACTGCATAGTGAGACCCTGTCTCAAAAAGACAAAAAAATAAATAAATAAATAAAAGAATAAAAAGCATTAATCTTTTCTATGTAAGGAAAAGCTGTGTGAGAAGTAGATTTGTGGAAGACTTTGAACCACAATAGAATAATAATAATTTTGTGAATATTACATAAATTGTACATATATATGCACATATATATGTACATATATATAATTCTCAGGGAAGTGTGAACATGAAATCAGAGAAAGAAATCACAGTGTTATCAGAAGATAAAGGTAGAAAAGTTTAAGGACTAAGAATCACAATTTTTACTATCTGGTTAGGATTCATATCATAATTGTCAACTAAGGGGGCACTCACAACTGTACAGCCAGTTTTTGCTTGCAGTGCTTTGTATTTGGGTTGGCTGTTATTTAGTTGATGATAAATGTAAGAGAGGGATAAGAAATAATCATAAGCTAAGTTCAGGAACAAGATAAACTGCCACTCATGCTCATTAGTTATAATTCAAGCTTAGTTTTCCAGACCATTCATTACTAAACATAATGAAATCCATCATGTTGAAGAACAGTGGAGGAGAGAACTAAATGGCCTACCAGTCTCGTACAGCAAATATGTACTATAATTTTATCTCAACAGATGCACAAGTCATGTTTTTGACTCATGAAATCTTTTGTTTTTTTCCTGTTATCAATGCCTGAGTAAGATTCATTTTAAATCAGATTAACTGTATTTCATAATAGAAAGATCTGTATTTTTAATTTGCTTGTAACTTGTCTTTAAAAGTTATCATCTTGGAACATTAACATAATATATGTGTCATCTAATCTAACAGCCTTTTTTTTTACCATTTCAATTGTCTATCATCTTGTTCAGCCAGCTGTATTTATTCCATAAAAGATATCATTAAAATAATTCATATATGGTGACCCCTTAAAAAGTATGTATCTTTAACAAATCTAAGTAAATTATAATGATATAATATTTGTTAAAATATCAACTATATCTACTGCAGTTTTTGTATCATTACATGCTTCAGGTAGAAGTCAGAGATGTACAAAACAGAGCTATTGCTACAAAGGAGCATAACTGTATTTTAAGAGAGAAAAATGACAATGCCTTGAACTAAAGTAGTTCAAGTAAATATTTGAAACAGTAAAGTAAAGAAGTTTAAAAAGATTATGACCAAAACTTCATGAATGAGTTAGGTATGGAGTGGACCTTGAATGAAGACTACAATGAAAATGACAGTTTCTCAGATTTCTAATCTAGCTGACATTCTACAATTTAGAAAATTCAGATATTTTGAAAGTATAGACTTCATAGAACTTTTGAAAAAAAGGCAACATTTTTGTTTGCTTGTTTTTAACTATATAGAGTACACAAAAGGCAGTTTTAAAGCAAGTAGGTTGAGTAACATTTCTAGTTTTAGATTTTTGGAAATTCTCCATCCTGCTTTCCATATTGATTATACTTGTTTGCATTCCTAACAATGTAAAAAGGTTCTTTTTTGCCCTGGCATAAGATGGAACATCAACAGTCAGTTGACTTGAATTTCTCTGATGGTCAACAATGTCAAACATTTCTTCATCTATTTATTAGGTCCCTTATTTGGGTGGGGAATTAACTTTTTGAGGTCTTTATATATTGTATATATTAGTTCTGAGATATAGGTCGAATTTTTTTTCTTCCATACTATAGGTTGTCTCTTCACTGTTGATTGAGAAAAAAAAACAGTAGCATATAGACCCCTCAGTAATAGAGAAGTCTGTGGATATAGAGTGGTGTGGAAGCACAGGGAAAGGACATCCACTGCACTTGTAGGGGAAAAAGGTCCCTAGATAAAGAGACAGCCAAATTAATGGGATACCCAGCTGGACGCGTGACACTCAGGAAGCAGGAGTAGAAAGAGTGTTCTAGGTAAATGGTCCAGCATATACAATGACTTTGAGGCGTGGGATTCAGGGTACATTTACAGAATTATAAGTAGTTATACATTCTGTGCTTTGGTGAGGCTAATATGATAGCTGCCTGTGAGATAAATTGAAATATGCAGAGAATGAAGATAGGAAAAATAGTTAAGAGATTGTTTTACAGATGCCTGAGAAAGAAATTGCCTTATATTAAGTTTTCTCCATCATCTCATTTAATATGAACATGAATTAGGATCTTAATGGAAGCATAAGAATGTCTGCTGGGCTCCATCACTGAACTAATTGAGTTATCTTTGATGTCATATCCTATGTGACCAGCCCCCAAGAATATAATTCATCTCTTATAGATGCTTTAGCACTTACAGTGTATAGCAGTGGTTCTCAACCTTTCTAATGCCATGACCCTGCAATACAGTTCCTCATGTTGCAGTGACCCCAAACCAAAAAATAATTTTAGTGGATACTTCAAAACTGTAATTTTGCCACAGATATGATTTGGAATGGCTTTAGACAACCCCTGTGTTTTGGTCGTTCAACCCCCGCTGGAGTTGCAACCCACAGGTTGAGAACCGCTGGTATATAGCATAAAGTAGACACTTCATAAGTGTGAACAAATGGAAGTGTAAACAAATGAGTTACATATATGCAGTTAAGAGATTATATTAAAAAGAATGTTCCTAAGTCTAGAAGCTTCTGATCTGAGTAGTAAGACTGGGGAAAATGTGAAAGATAATTGTTAAGCTTGAGCCTTGGTATCTGAGATCATGATGACAGCAAGAGGACAGTACAAGATGTTCTGTGCTGAGTATAATTTGAGTTATTAAGAGGACTTCCAGTTGAAAGTACTGAACATGTGATTAAAAATACAAATCAGGATCAAAACTCAATCCTAGAGATAAGATTTACTATATTTCAGAAAAAAATAATTAGTCTTTTATAATATTAAGATGTCTCTCATTTGTAGTGTCATGGTCCTGTCCATTCACACAGGGTCACACTAAATCAACTCACATATTAGAGTTCTCAGCAAGTACTATCTCTATTGATTTTTTTCCACATTACCTGCCCATATCAAGTCCTAACCCTAAGGTTGAATGTTTGGAATGCAGTGATGTTAGCAATGTGAAGTAAAGCAGGATGTTTACCTGAAACAGTTCTGACATTACAGGACAGTATAAGCTATTAATGTTACTACTTTTTTTTGTTTCTCATTTTCATCTTATGTAAAATGTAAATAGTAATAAATAGTGTCCTCATACAGTAATTTTGAAAATTATTCCAAGTAATCTATTTAAAGCTACTTGATTAGCATATGATAAGGGCACCATAGCAGTTATTAACACAGCTCCTACTTACAGAGCAACAGGTGGAATAGCTGCCTGATTCCTCTATCTTGCATCAGAATATCTGAAAGCCAAACTGATCTTGAGAAACCTCAGATAAAATCTATTTAATGGGTTACACATGTGTTTCCAGGAGATGTGATAGACATTTTGTAATAACTTGCAATTTTTCTTATTTGAATTTTTTGACAGCTCTGCATTTTATGTAAAAAAATGGTAGCAAGACTATAGATTACTGTAAGTAAAGTAAAATTGCAAAGCTAAACACAGGATTCCCTTCTAACAAGAACAAGATTATTTTGTTTTTAAGTTTTATATCAGTAGCCTTTATTTATTGATTGATATGTATACATTTTGGGGGAGTTAAAAAAGATTGCTTGATATGAAGGGTCAGAGTTTAAGTTACTTCAATTTCTAGATTATGTATTTAAAAAAGTGAACAGCTGTTATTTTGAAGAGGCTGACTTCATTTTACCTAAAGTGCTTTTCAGTCTGGAGGAAACACTTCAATGTAGTCACAAATCACTTGCAATATACTTATGCAAGACTTGTAAAGTTAAATTTGTTGGTGATCCTGCAGAATCTAACATTGTAGATAGTACTCTTTTTTCCCTTTAGTTAATGATTTTTACCTCTGTTCTCTGGTAGTCCAAGGCATGAATTTCACTTATTACAAATGAGAGCACCCAAATCCCTTTATTTCATTAGTTCAGCAAATTGTCTCCTAGGGCTATGGGTTGAGGACCTGATTGGGCTCTTCAATGATGAGCTTATTTTGCACTTTTGCACAGAAAATCTTTATATACAAAAGAACAGATAGTAGTTGGACTCAGCATGAACAATTATAGGCCATTGAGGGAGAGCTTCTTCCTGATGTGCCAGTGGCTTACTCCCATGAATTAAGAGGCATATGTGCTCCAAAGTGCATTAACCTTTATGGATTTTTCTTTGCTTTTCATGTTCCACTAGATTTATGGTCTTAAATATGCCTGTTGCTGCTGTTTCTGAATGAGACCCTTATAAATCATTTCTAAATGATTTTTTTCTACTCACATAATACAAGTAAGTTGAATATATTTCAAATCAAATCAGTTCCTCCAAGTCTTCTGTCCTTCTTTGCCCAAATTGTTTTCCATTTTTCTTTGCACCCTGAATGTCATATCTATGAGTTAGTATGTAAGAAACAAGCCGGGCGTGGTGGCGCATGCCTGTAATCCCAGCACTCGGGAGGCTGAGGCAGGAGGATCAGTGTGAGTTCGAGACCAGCCTGGGTTACAAAAGGGAGCTCAAGGCCAGCCTGAACTGCATAGTGAGACCCTGTCTCAAAAAGACAAAAAAAAAAAAAGAAACATTCCTAAAAAAAGAAGAAAAGAATCATTTTTTGTGGAACAAGAGCTCAAACTCAGGACCTTGCACTTGCCAGCCAGGCACTTGTGCCCATGATCTATCTCACCCGCCCCCAAAAGAAACATTTCTTAAAGGTGACATTTTGGTGATGTGTCTTCTTTCTGTAGACTGTGGTTTCCAGCCCTTTGTACATTGTTACTTAGGCTTCATTCCAAGGACTCATTTACCTGAGTGTAGCTGACTAAATCAGTTCTGTTTCTGTTTTTGTTTTGTTTTCAATAACTTGAGCACATCTAAAGTAGATTATATTATGGATTCTGAGTTGATTTTTTTTTCACTCAAATTAAGTGTTGTAAGGATTTTGAATGATCTGTATTCTCATAAAAGCCCACTATGAACAGGTACTTTATTCATATGAATAAACATTACGTCTCCCATGGCAACTGATACAATGCTGTATTGGCCTTCCATGTTTAAGGATATTTCCACTGGGTAGCAGCCACAGTTCTTGGATGAGGTGAAATTAAAAAATGGACCTTTGGGACCTGATGGGATGGCTCAGTGGTCTAAAGCGCCTGCTTGGGAAAGCTTGGGCGGCTTCAGGGACCGCTGTTCGATCCCCGGCACCACATGCTGTGCCAGCCCTGCCCTCGGGACGGGCTGAGCCGGCCATTAAAATGAGTGAATAAACAAACAAAGGTTCTGAAACAAGAAAAAAAATAAATAAAAATTAAAAAATGGACCTTTATGATAAAATGGAATTTGTGATGAAACTGGGCTAAGCAAAGGATTTGGGAATCAAAGTGAAATTTTAGTTAGTTTATAGTTTCTCTGGAGAAAATGCATATCAAGGTGGAATAGGGATATTGCTCAGTGGCACTGGCACTTGCCTGGAAAGTGAAAGTCCTGAGTTCGCTTCCCAGTAACTACAAAAAAAAAAAAAAAAAAAAAAAATCATATCATGCTAAAATTCTTAAACTACTTGGTGAAATATCATTAGCATGTACTTATTTGTACATCCCAAAGAACACAACTTACTGCAACAAAAGAGTGAATTAAAAAAAAAATAACTACTCAATATGTGTATCCTTTTTAAGGGCTCTTGTTGATCATCTGAAAAGAAAACCTCTGGTTAAATATTTGCAAAGAGCAATCTTAGAATTTTGAAAATAAGATATGTACTTTAAACATTAAAGTGTATTGACAGTTGGTTGAATGCTATCATTATTTGCCTTCTAGTTACCCTGTTTTATAGGATTTGATTAACTTTTTCAAAATCCTATAATTAGGTGCTCTGTATAAAAGTGTATAGATCCTTTTTTTCCTCATTGTCTAGTTTTCTGCATGCTTAAATTTACCTGCACATTGTGTTTACCCATAATTTTTTACAGAGGTAGGAAGTCCCCAGTATGGAAACATTTCTCTAGATTAGGTAATGGCCTTTTGACAGAGTTCTCTCTGTGTTGTGGTTTAATTTTAAAGTATTTTCTTTATTAATGAGCTTATTTTATTGTCAAAAATTCATTGCTTTTTTATTTCCAAAGAACTAATTATTAGCCTTGTTGGAAAAATTGAGCTGTTTTATGGATTGTCTTGCTTATCAGTAACTGTCCCTTTTGTCTGCCATTCAACATATTATTTCAAAAGTATTTCACAGGTGAAAGGATCAGGTAGTATATTGAAGGAACTTGGGGAAAATAAAACATAGACCCGCTCCTGAAAGATTTGGAAGCTATTCATGATATTTTAAGTTGTGGAAATAACAGGGGAAAAGATGAAGATGTTCAGTGTACACTTACCTATAATCAAACCTGGAGGCAGAATTAATGTTCCCTAATAGATGTTTGTTTTAATAATGTATTTATTAGCATAATGGCTGGGGTTTATAGTAATCTGCAAAAGAAAACTTTCTAGAGGAAAAGTAGTATGCACAATCACATTGTGCAAAATAAAAGACAATGTGAAAGTGTGCACAGAAGTAGAAAATATTCTTTCAAAAAGGAGATACCAGTTAACATGCAGTAGGGATATGTTGGATGATTTGTTTTTTGGGTTTTTTTTTTTAACTTTTATTTGAAATTCTAATCCTACTTCTCAGCTAGAAGAGATTAGTCAGCTAGATTATAACTTCCTTTTTAATAACTATGAGTTAAAATCAAAAGTCATGTTAATTGTTTTTGCTTTATTCAATACTTGTTTCCTTTGAATCTGTGGTGTGCCAGCTGTAGAGCACTAATGAACACTGAAGATACTATGAGAAGAAACTTCACTTAGCCTGGCCTAAGAATCTGAAATGGTGATGGAATGAAGGATCTTAACTGTGATTCTGGTACCTGTATAGGAAAGTACAGGAGCAAAGTGAAGAATATCACAAAATATGCCTCACTTTGCTCCTGTCTCTAACTTCACCAAAATTTACATAATGATAGCAATAATAATAACTAGAAACATAGCAGCAGCCTTCATATCCTTAATAGTCACTATGTGTAGTTCTTGGTTTGGAATACTATAATTTTTACTTCCTCATTTAATCATCAGAAGGGTGCTGGGGAGATAGCTCAGTAGAATAAGCACTTGCCTGGCATGTGCAAGGTCTTCAGTTCAATCCCTGATACCACAATAAATAAATAAATAGATAGATAGATAGATAGATAGATAGATAGATAGTGACCTAGCAGTTTCATATCTAAGCATATGTCTAACACTCATTTAATCATCAGAATAATCTCAGATAGGTAGTTACTATTACCATATTATTTTACAAATACAAAAAATAGTGAAATTTAGTGAATAAATTAGCCCAAGATGATACATTTCAAGTGAAATACTTACTTTGAATTCCATGATTCGTTCTTCCTTACATAGTGACAGTGAGGGAGATTCACCTCCTGGATGCCTAGAGAAGTTTTTTGTTGTTATTTTGTTTTTTGTTGTTGTTTTTCTGTGTTTCCTTCCTACTCAAGAAAGTACAATGTTGGCCAGTTAATAGTTTTAAATTTCAGTTTAAATTTTCTAGTTATTTTTATTTTATTTGTTTTTTATGTATCTTGTACACAGCTTGAACTCCTAGTGATCCCCCTGTATTTAGCCTCCTCAGTGCTATGATTACAGTCACAGGCCACTACACTCGGACTGTGTGATTGGCTCAGTGTGCTCTGGGGCGGAGCCAGCACAGCATGCAGTTACTGGGGATCTATCCCTGATCCCTGCATCCACTGAGCTATCTCACTGGCTGAATTTTTTTTTTATTTTAATTCACAAAATTGTACATATTTGGCAGACAACCTGATGTTTTTGAAATATATATGCAGTGTAAAATAGTTAAATTGAACTAATCAGTGAATATAGTTATTTGTGTATCTTTGGCATGAAAATAATTAAAATCTACATTTTGGGTAAGTTTTAATTATACAAAAGATTGTTATTAAGGATAGTTGTAATGTAGACAAGTATACATGTTGTACAGTAGATTTCTTGATTTTATTCCCACTAAAATTCTGTATCCTTTGACCAATATCTCCTTGCCACTGTCCCCCTAACTCAGTCCTAATAACAACAACTCTACCTTTTTTTTTTTTTTTAACTAACAAAAGGCTATTAGTTAATACACCCTCCTTTTTCTCCTTCATTCTTATCCACATTTCATGCTTTCTGCACAATGAGGTCCCTGACAGCTCAGAAAGCAGATTTGGAAATACGTTGAATAGTTCCCCTTGAGTTACACATGACGACATCAACCTGGATTTGTCATTGGAAACCAATGTGTATGCTTTAGGGAATAAATGATTTGTATTTGAAAGAAAGCACTCAGTTGAAAGTGATAGGGACCCCTTTGCCACTTCTGCTTAGAGGGCTTTCATATTTTAAAGTGACTAAAGACAAGTGTGAAACTACCAAAAAGGAAAAGGTAAGAAATTTAGAGATTTCCACCACTGTACTTAGGAACAGGTTGACTAGTAAAGATTTTCTTTTAGTAAATGCTGAAGACTTAAAATGTTAGAAGAAGTTCTGCTCAGGAAATATTTTTCTGAAACCTTTGAAGAAAATAGTTAAATATGCTGATAATTTCCATAATATTAAAAATAAAAAAAGGTTTTGGTACATTTTCTTAGCAACAAATTAGTAGTAACAGTTTTGTGCTGAATGCTGACAGGAACATGGTAGATCTCAATGGTGGATTTCTTCTGTAGAAGTTAGATAGCTCAGTAAAATAAGTACTTGCCTGGTAAGCGCTGGGCCTGAGTTCAATCCCTGGTTCTAAAAAAAAAAAGAAGTTAGATACAATCGAAAGGCCTAAGCATGGTGGGTTGTAATACTTGGACATTCTCAAATTATAGTCAGGCTTAACTGTCTGCTTTTATTTGTCCATTTTTTCCATACACCCTTTCCTTAAAGATTCATAATAAAGAATTTACTTATTTTTCCGAAGAGGTAACATCAGTTAAGAAGTCTTTGTATTGTTTGTTTCTCTCGCCCTCCCACCTCTCTCCCCTTCTCCCCTGCTCCCTCCTCCTCCCTTTTTTTCTCCCTCTCCCTCTCTTTCTTGATTTCAAGGCTCCAGGAAGATAAGTTATCATTTTCTTTCTTGTTTTTCTTTTCTTTTTTTTTTTTTTTTTTGAGACAAGGTCTC
>PVJA010039150.1:6495-19436 GCA_004027025.1 Myocastor coypus | reverse complement strand
CATCATGAACTCGTTCGTGAACGACATCTTCGAGCGCATCGCGGGCGAGGCGTCGCGCCTGGCGCACTACAACAAGCGCTCGACCATCACGTCGCGGGAGATCCAGACGGCCGTGCGGCTGCTGCTGCCCGGGGAGCTGGCCAAGCACGCGGTGTCGGAGGGCACCAAGGCTGTCACCAAGTACACCAGCGCCAAGTAAACCCCGAAAAGGAAGTTATAACATCTAACCCCCAAAGGCTCTTTTCAGAGCCACCTACGGATGTCACCATTAGAGCTGCCCCACACTGGAGCGTTAGGTTCAAGCTCGGCCTCTGGGGGGCGGGTGGTGGAGCTGGAAATGCTGTTCAAGGGTGGTGCTTGCAAAGGCTGGGGTTCGCAGGGAACCGTAAATGCTGGCGTTGGTAGCAAAATTATGAGTGGTGTAGCGTCACAAGCCTTGTGTCGTCTCCTGCCTCTCAGGTGCAGCGGTTGCTGTGGCACAGTTCTTTCCCAGGTGTGTGCCTATGTAGCTAGAGGCAGCCCGCTGAGGTCAAGTTCCAGGAGCGCAGAGGCTGCTTAATTGGCGGAACTTGAACCCAGCCGGCTTGAGTTTTCCTTCCCCTTTTCCCCTGGGTCTGGAACAGGCTGTAGGACCAGGTGTTTCTTGCCAGCCGAGAAACGGAAGAGGGATCCAGCCGCTGGCCAGCTTAAGCCGGACGGACATCCTCAGTCATCAGCTTCCTCGGGACAAGCAGAACAAAGCTTAGAGACATTTGAGGAGGGATTATTTTGGTTTTCAGGCTGGCCTTGAACTCACTGCAGTCTAGGCTAACCCCAAACTCACACTGATCTTCCAGGGCCAGCCTCCCAGGACTGGGATTGCAGTCCTGCCCCAAGGTCCCTGGCCTCCAGGAAGTTCGGAGTCTAGAGAGAAGACCGAATGGGACTAGACCTGCGTGGAGGCCAGAGTTTGCAGGCAGTCCTGCCCATGGAGGGGTCAGAGCAGGCAGCAGGAGGGATTTTGTTTTTGGCCGAAAGCCACAAGGAGTGAAGATGCTGGTAGTGTGACCTGGCCTTTGGGTGAAAGGAGGGGCTCGTGAGCCTCTAGCTGGTAAGTGACCTTGCCTGGTGTTTAGAAGCGAAGGCACTTCATCAGAAAATTAGCTAATGCTGTGTGTGTGTGCGTGTGTGTGTGCACGTGATTTTGAGTGTTTTTGCCACTTTTTGTTCTAATCTTCCAGATCTAGGCAGCGCATCTGTGCAATGAGGTGCTTGTCTTTGGGGAAGTGTGGGGTGAGCTGTGCCTGCCTTCCATTTTCTATATTATCCTGCCTGCACTTGGTCAGTTACACTGATATTTTAAGAAATAACAAGGGTTCAGCAATGTATCTCCTACTGGCCTATGTGTTCTATTAGCTCATTTATACAGATTAGGAGATGCTGCTAGGCACATTTTTTTTTTTTTTTTTTTTTTTTTTTTTTTTTTTTTTTTTTTTTTTTTTCTGTCTTTTTGAGACAGGGTCTCGCTGTACAGTTCAGGTTGGCCTTGAGCTGACTTTTGTAGCCCGGGCTAATTTCAAACTCGCACTGATCCTCCTGCCTCTGCCTCCCAAGTGCTGGGATTACAGGCGTGCGCCACCACGCCTGGCTACCTATTTTTTTTAACTTTATGTTAGGGCAGGCTCAGCCTGCCCTGGGAGTGGGGCTGGTGCAGCATTTGGTGTGGAGGATCCTCTGCCATGCGTTGCTCTGCCCTGGAGCCAGCTGAGTATGGACTGAAACCTCCACTCACTGTGAGCTAAATAAACCTTTCCTTCATTTTGGGCATCAGGTATTTTGCCCCAGCAGTAAGAGAAGAGCAACTGAGATGCTTTCCAAAGGTGAGGGACTGAGGGCATAAGCATTGGAGAGGGAACAACGGGAAGAGACGAGGTGGCCTAACGAGCTGTCTAGAGCGTGGTTTCCCAAGCAGGACATCTTTCCTTCACCTGAGAGCCCCTCATGATTTCATAGATAGCAAAATTTGTAGGATTCAGAGCTGATGGGGCAAACGTGTGCCGGCACGACCACTTTCTATTCTGATTTCATGGCAAACAGAGACACATAATCTGTTTCAATCATCTATGAGCATGTGTTTCCTGCAATAATGTTCTCAACTCCAGCCCTGCAGTGCTTGGGTAGTCCACCTAAAATGCATCCTCCAGCAGTGACGACCTGCTCCACTAGGTACTGTAGGTTTACCTGTTAAGATTGAGATTTTGGTCCTGAAACTGCTAACAGTATGTTGCTGTCCTTCATTTGAGGCTACAAATCACCTTTGTAGATAGCATGCATCACCTCGAGGTTTCTCTCTTTCTTTTTTTTTTTTTCTCTTCAAATTGCTTTCATGTGTTTTGCCCCTGTTTGAAAATTCTAGAAGTTCCATGTGTTTTAATAGGAAAAACCTGGGAGGACTTTTCTCATTCTTTTCTCAGAGTTTGACAGCTGGAAGGAATCCGAGTTGCACTCAGAGGTCTTTCAGGAACAACAAGCTTGATCCGCAGAACTCCATTTGCTCGCCTTGCTAGAGGCCCAGCAAGAGTCCAGTGCTGCCTGCTGGTGTGGGATCCTGCTCTTAGTGATCATGGAAAATGGAACTCAAGCATGAATTACAAGGAAAAGCTTGAATTTTAAAATGGTAAGAGGAGCAGATGAAGGCCAAGGCAGGCTCCTAAGAAGGAGAGAATGAGAGAGGACCCCAGCTCCAGCAGCGGAGGAAGGTGCTGGGGTCGGGGTCACCTGGCCCGCAGAGGCGGAGGCCACTGTCCAGGACCAGTGAAGTGGTGCAGGCCCCGGGTCAGATCTCAGCCCTAGCTTCCTGGCTCCGCAGCCCTGAGGTTCAAGGGGCAGTCCCTTGCCTGGACAGCTCTGAGACGTGGCTTCCCTCCCCTGGGCTCTGCTTTTCCAGATGGAAGGTTCAGGGCCGAGGTGGGGGAGTTCAGAGCACAGTGGGCATGTCCCTTATGCTGGGGGAGCCCTTCTCAAAGGGAGATGAGGTCATGTAAATTCAAAGGTAGCCGATCTTGTGTCTCTATATTTTAGATACATACTCGGTAACGACATTAGTGCTGCCTGGGAAGCACTTAACCCGCGAGTTTGATTCTCCTTACCAAAGACCGGACAGCCGCATGTTTAAGTTCCTGTCTCAGAACAAAATACAAATGGCACTTTCAATGAGCACCAAGCTGAGGACCTAGGAGCCATCCCAGCCCTGGAGTTCTCGCACTGGCCGCCTGTACACCCCTCTATTTTAGTATTACAACGGGCATGTCATTCTTTCCCTTTAGTCATATATCATTTCATTTAGTTTTGAGTAAAATATTTTTCTTTGAAATTTTACAATCGTTTAGATCATTAAAACCTGCTAGGACAATGCGTGTCGGCGGTGCCTCAGCAGACGCGGGCGGCCCGGATCCGCAGTGATTCAGCCTGCAGCCGTCTCAGCCACCTGGGTCACACCTGCGCAGAGCGCTCCGCGCGGAGCTATCGCTCTTCTCCCGCACTCTAGACGGATCTCGGGAATTGTGAGCTCACCCGTGCTCCAGTGCGCCCGGGCCTGGCCAGCCCCAGGCCCTTCCATCGGGGGCAGCAGAGCGCTTTCCGGGGGAGACTCGGAGGCTCGCTCCCTCGCGGGGGCTTAGCAAGCACCACGCCTGCTTGCCGCTGCGCAAGTCTTGGAGTCTGGAAGTGGCAGAGGCCAAAAGGCTGAGAAGGGTGTGTGGGCAAACCCAGGCTCCTCCCTCTGAGGCCAGGGCGGCACGAGGCGCGGTGTCCACGGCGCCTTCACGGCACCTGAGCAGTGAGAACAGGAGGTGACATCTCTGTCTCTAGGAACACAAGCAGGGGAAAAAGAAAGTGGTTCTTTTTTTTTTTTTTTGTATTTTGTCCTCCAGTTTCTCCCCCTTCCCTGAAGGAGGGCGTATAGACCTTAAGGCCTGAGGCCAACTTGGTAGTTTGAGCCAAGCCCCTCCACAGGAAAACCTAGGTACTTTTAAAAGCAATCACTCACCTTCTCTTTGGGTTCGATCCCAGGGCCTTCACGGTTTCTGTTTATTTTCAGAAGGAGCCTTGCCAAGTTTTGAACTTTCCCAGGTTAGACCAAGTCCTGGCCCTTCTACCTGCACTCCTCGAGTTCTGAGCCCCAGGCAGTAGTGTGTACCACAGGCAGCTCACAATCACATCTTAAAGAACCAACCTAACTCTTCTGTTTGAGTTAGTCTGTCAAAAATTTTACCTTGCCATGTACGCCATACAAAATTAACTGAGCACCTTGGATTTTTGTCTTCATTTGAAGCCTTCAAAATCGGTATGCATTTTATTTTATTTTTGTGTGGCTGGCTCAGCCCACCCTGAGGGCAGGGCTGGCGTGGCCTGTAGTGCTGGGGATCAAGCCGCGGTCCCTGCACCATTGCTGAAGCTTGCCTAAGCAGGTGCTTTAGACCGCTGCACCGTCTCACCAGCCCTCACATTTTACACTTTTATAGTTTGTCAAAATTTTAAATTGTCTCTATTTTCTTGAGTTGTTTATTATTATGATTATTACTACTATTATTGAGAGGATCTTGCTACGTAATCCACACTGGTATTGAACTATGTAGCCCAGGGCAGCCTTTGCAGGTCTACAGGCCTTCCCCTCTCATGTTACGGGCGACGCTCGTAGTGCTGTTGTATTTACAATAAACTGTACTCATTTAAAAGTATAACTTGGGGCCCGGCGGGATGGCTCAGTGGTCTAAAGCGCCTGCTTGGGAAAGCTTGGGCGGCTTCAGGGACCGCGGTTCAATATCCGGCACCACAGGCTGAGCCGGCCATAAAAATGAGTGAATAAACAAATAAAGGTTCTGAAACAAGAAAAAAAAATTCATCCACTTTAAAAAAAAATTAAAAAAAAGAAAGGATAACTAAACCACAATGAAATGCTCCTACATGCTCCCAGAGAGTGCTGTGATATACTACGTGCAAGAAACAACTGACCCTCCCATGGGGGCGGGCACGGGGCAGAGGATGACACCCCTTCTGAAGGTGCAGGTGACCAGGCTTTCCTGAGGGAGTATTCAGTCCTGTGGGATGGGAACCTGAAAAGTGACACATCCAAAAGGACATGTGACAACTCTTCAGATTTCTTAAATGCTGTGACCCTGACAGGTAGCAGGCTCACAGACTGAGGTGAAAATAATCCTTAACTGGGTGTGGTGGCACACATCTGTAATCCCACCACTGAGGAGGCTGAGGCAGGAGGATCTACCGGAGCTTGAGACCAGTCTGGGCCATATTGTAAGTTCAAGACCAGTATGAATGACACAGTGAAAACTTGTTTCAAATAACAAAAACCCCCAACAAGGCTGAAGCTTCCACTCAAGACAAGATGTCCACAGACAGCTCTCAGGCCTGTCCTTGGGACCCAGTGTTCAGGTAACACCACCACCTGTTCTTTGGGATGATGTTTCTGTCTATTCAGGGTGTCTAAGAACCTTACAGGTTTGCCTTACCAAATAGAAGTATTTGTGACTTATTTTGGCTGTCGCTGCCTTTAACTTGTCCTTTTAAAAATCAGAAAAATAGGGGCTGGGAGATAGCTCTGTGGCCCAAGTGCCTGTCTGGCAAGTGCAAGGTCATGAGTTCTGATAGATTTTCCATGGTGTCGAAGTAGAGAAACGGGCAGAAGGAAAAGGGAAGGGGGCTTTATTTTCTTGGAGGACACAGAGAATTCAGGGAAGATAAGGAATTCTCTGAATTGGAACAAAGGGAGACTGAGGCTTTTATGGCCTTTGCCAGGGGTAGGGTTTTTTATTTTTATTTTTATTTTTTTTTATTTTTTGTGGGACCAGGGTTCAAACTCACGACCTTGCACTTGCCCAGCAGGCACTTGTGACTCGGAGCTATCTCCCCAGCCCCCAGGGGTAAGGTTTGAAGAGGGTGTTTAGATATACCTGAGGAGCTGATTGGGGCCTTCCCTGAGGTAGCAGGACAGGTGGAAGCAAGTTGCACCCTGGGCTGAGTTGGAGAAGAAGGGGGAGGTGGTCTCTGGGAAGATAAGCTGTTGTTTTAAGGGCTTCAGCCATATTAGAGGACCACCATAATGATTCCGCAATTCATACTAGGGCCAGAACCTATCAGTCCCATCTTCTGGTTGTTGTATAAGGGATGACGTGTCTGTTAGACTGCTTCCTGCTGAGCTGGGGTGTTGTCTTGGGGGTGAGGGGAGCTGACAGGATGACAGTTCACTCTCATGCAGAAGTTAGTGCCACTCGTCTCAGCTAGGACCAGAAGTTTGTCGTTAGTGACTGCTCGCATCGGAAATTGAGAAACCTTGAAAAGTTTAAATAGACAGCATGTTAGGAGTACATGTCACCTGATAGGTTCTGGCCCTAGTATGAATTGCGGAATCATCGATCCTTTTTAGGTTGTAAAATGCCCACTGTATTGTGATCCTGAAAAGAAGTACATAGGTAAAAGGCTGAGTTGGGTTAGGTAAAGAGAGAACTCGGGTGCTTAGGAGGGCCTGTTGCAGCTTGTAAAAGGAGGAATGTATAGGTCAAGGGGTCTTAACAAGGAACATTTTGATGTTTTATAGAGAGGCTATGCTAGGAAAGCAATTTGGGAACTCAGAGGCACAAGAAATTAGCCAGATGAAGGAACCGGTTATTGTGTGGTGGACACCTGAGGGTCATGAAGAAGGGCTTTGTGGTCAGCAGAGACTACACGAGCAGTGGGAGTGAGGGTCAGGTTTAGATATTTACCTTTTGATGAAGCTCTCTGAGCTTTGGAGGGAGAGACCCTGTCACCTCATCCTTACAGAAAATTGAGAAGAGTAGCTGTGTGTTTTAGGGCCAGGACATGAGAGGAGTAGCAAAGGAAGAGGCCACTGATATACTGAAGGCCTGGCTGGGCTAGATCAAGAGTCTCGAGGTCAGCAGCAAGAGCTTGGCTAAAGAAGTGAGGACCGTCCATGTGAGCTGCTGAGATCGGAGGGTCTGGATCAGTCCACGGGAAGGCAAAAAGGGCCCTGGCAACCTGGGTGTAAGGGAATGGTGAGGAAGACATCTTTAAGGTCTAGGACAGTAAAGGGAGCAGTGGAAGGAGGGACGTGAGACGGCATAGTACAGGGGCTTGGCGCCACGAGGTGAATAGGAGTAACCACATTATTAATAATTCTGAGATCTTGAACTAAATAATAGGAGCCATTGGGTTTGAGTACAGGAAGAATGAGGGTATTATATAGTAAATGTACAGTTTTAAGAAAACTATTGGTGAGGAGGCAAAGAATGATGGGCTTGAGTCTTTTGATGTTTGGAGGCTATCAGGTTTTGTAGAACATGGAAAAGTGCTGTAGGGTCTTTGAGGCACACTAGTCTAGGAACAGCGTGTGTGGCACAAGTGGGACTGGAAGTGTCTCAGAGTATATGGCCAACAAGAGAATGGGGAGGGAGGAGCTGGCTGTGCCCTGAGGTTGGCTTTATAGCATGTACACTGTGAGGGGAGAGAGGTGAGAGAGAAGTGGAGTTTTTGCAGGAGGTATCCCCCCATGAGAGGTATGGGACATGTTGAGATCACAAGGAAATTACAAGTGAAGAACAGTGTCTGAGGTCAGCAAGGAAAGGGCCTGTCGGAAGTTTACATCATCACCCACCATGGAGACCGTAGAACTAATATGGTGACTTTAGAACTCAGGAAGAACACTATGTGGCCTCTGTGTCAGCAGGAAAAGAGGTTTTTTTTTTTTTTTTAACCCAAGATGTCTAGTGAGACTCGGGACTCTTGACAAAGGTGTCTTGATGTAGGCCATGGAACCCAAGCTCTGTTGTTGCTCTTCAGCGGCAAGACCAAGCAGGTCAAGTATATGGATCTGGCTATAGCGAGGTTTTCTGGGATTGGATGACTTACCTGCCCTCTGGCAGACAGGGCAGTCGTATTTCCAGTGACCCTTGAGCCTGTAGATGTGCAAGTGATGACTATAAGTTGGGGCAGGCTCATGCACTTGGCTTGGGTGTCAGCATTGTTTACGCTCAGTGTTACTTTGTCAAGGCCCTGCTTTGATGGGAGTCCCAGGTGTCACTGCCAAAAGTTGGCAGTGTGTACAGTTAATTTTGGTCTCTATTATTGAAGACGTGGAAAGCTCAATTAAGTGAGATCTGTGGAGTTTGAGCTGAGATTTGTCTTTTTAGCTTGACATGAATGTCAGGAACAAATACAGATATAAAATAGGAATGATTTTTTTTTTGAAAATAGGAATTAATAACTTTTTTTGTAAAATAATAATGAATAACAATTTTTTGGAGAATATGTGTCTATATTAGTATCAAGTACCTTGAACTATAAAGTGTAACTGGAGAACTATTATTTTTCATTAGCCATGGACATTTTAGCAGTTAAATCCCTGTAGAATGTAATTTTGTAGAGATCATTTGACATCAGTAGGCATACATAGCAGTGTAGTATTTGCATAACGGTCATACGAAATCCCCATTTTGATTTAGCATCTCTAAATGTACATAGGATACATATCTCATAAATTGTATTTTATTTATTTTTTTTAATGAGTTTTTAAAGAATTTTTTTATTTTATTTTCTTGTTTTAGAACTTTTATTTGCTTATTTATTTTTATGGCCGGCTCAGCCTGCCCTCAGGGCAGGGCTGGCGCAGCATGTGGTGCCGGGGATTGAACTGCGGTCCTGCAAGCCGTCTAAGCTTTCCTAAGCAGGCACTTTAGACCACTGAGCCATCCTGCCGGGCCCCTATCATATAAAGTTTAGACAGAAAATTAGTATTTGTCTGATAACCTCATGTTGACTTGACAGGAACCTGCATCTGTTAATGTAATGTCACACACATAGGAAATACATCACATACATTTTAGTTAGAAAATTATTATTTGGCTGATGACCTCATGTTGGCTTGACAAGAACCTCTTATTAAATACCTGGAGCATAAGAGAAAGGCATGTTTAAATCTGAAAGAAATTTATACTGTAGCATACAGTACCTTGGAGTGCATGAGTATGTTTATATATTGAACATCTTTTGTGAGAAAACCTTATTTCACTTTTGAGAAAACTTTGTCTTTCAACCAATGATCAAATTATTGGGTGTGCCTTTTAAGGAGATTATTGGGGGCTCTCCACTGAGGAACAAAGGCTGGCTACCCTCTATTCGGCAGTCAAGAGTCCTGTCCAACAACAATCTTTCCCCATTTTAGTGGTTATTTAATTATAAATTAATTTTGATATGACCTAGACCAGCTGGTAACTCAGGAGAAAGCATGCTTTTAAGTCTATATTTTAGAGCTCAAATAAAAAAGGAACAGCTGTTTACAGAATGACATAAAAACAAACAAGTACATACAGGACACACAGACATCTTTATAAAGAGAGTGCACTCAAATATACCTTTTTTTTTTTTTTTTGTCTTTTTGAGACAGGGTCTCGCTATGCAGTTGAGGCTGGCCTTGAGCTCACTTTTGTAGCCCAGGCTGGTCTCGAACTTACACCAATCCTCCTGCCTCAGCCTCCCGAGTGCTGGGATTACAGGCATGAGCCACCACACCCAGCTTCAAATATACTTTTGATCAGGCTAAATTATGATGATCTTTTAAGTTTATAATTATAAGAGACTAGTCAGAACATTTTTAGGTCAGTTAGCAGAGATCTCTTATAAGAGGAATTTGGGAAAATGTAAAAACCTCCTCTTTCTGGAGTGGGAGCAAGCAAACTGAGCAGAGTGTAAGGATGAGGCAAGGCGCAACAGAGGAGCACTGTAAGGCGAGTGCGCAGCTGGGGACTGCCTGCAGAGGTGGCTGGCAGCGGTGGGGGAGTGAGGAGGGCCAAAGAAGCTCCGCCTCAGGCTGGACTGGAAAGGGCGGTCTGCTTGCTCGCTTGCTCCAAGGGCTGCTCTCTCGTCTTTAGCTTGAGGGGTAGCAGCGGTGGGCACGCACTGCTGGGGGAAAATGAGGTATTAGTTTTTATTTTTATTTTTATTTTTATTTTTAAGAGTGGGATTTTGGAAGAAAAAGACTGTGATTGAACTTTATATTGGTGGGGGTCGGCAAGGAATGTGAGGAATGTAGGCTGACGGACTGGCAGCTGAGAGGAAGGCAGGGGAGGGAGCAAACGAGCATCGCTGTATTCCTGAAAGCTAAAGAGGTTATAGGTGAATTGAGGAGCAGCGGCTATGGCTGAGGCCTAGCCCGTGGCGGGGCAGGCAGGGCGGGGCCGCAAGGGTAGGGTTCTGAGGGTTGCCATGCAGCGCCATCTGATCTGTCCTTTACTTAAAGGGAGGGACGCGTACTCGAGAGGAAAAGAGCCCACATACAGTAGATATCTTGCCATTTGCCAATGTGGTGACAGAAGTTTTTGTTTTATTTTTAATTAGAATTAGTGGATCAAAAGTTTTTTGGAGGCCACTGGGTTTTATGGTGGCCAAGCAGTTTGACAGTAGAAAATTAATCATTTACGTTTGACATTGTCTCAAAGCCCAAGGGTGCTGGGATTCTTTAAGAGACAGCTCAGCAGAGTGTGTCTTGGCGGATGGGAAGAACATTTCCCACAGTGACTGAATTAAAAGGTGAGCCAACGATTAGGGCAAAGGGCAAAGCTCGACGTCACTTCCCACTAAAAAGCCATCACTTTTTAGCCCTGAGTGACTATGAGAGAGGGCCAACACCCACTTTATCAGTTGTCATTAGAAAAAGCAGGGAGCCGGGGACCACATGGTTGAGGAAGTCGAGTGGGGAACCTGATGTGAGCTCACGATTTTTGAGACGAGAGGAAAATATGAGGTGGAATTCCCCTAGATGAGTTTTGGTGTTCCCCTGTGTGAATAATAACTGGCCGGTGTTGGATGTGAGACAAAAGCAGCAGGCAGTCAGTGAGGGAGACCAGGGCAGCAGATGCCTGTTGTAGCCTGACCGTTGTAACTTCATTGCTAACCATTGTGACTCCATCTTGACCTTTTATTATTGTCCCCGTTTTCCTGTTCTGTATGTGCCACTTCCCCTGTGCCCCACTTTGACAAGTATCAGTTGCCCAACCACATAATGTTATAAATGTCCCGCTGCCTGAGTAGCATCCTCGTTCCAACCGCTAAGACGAGCCAACATCTGCATTCCCATTAAACAGCCCCTCCAAGGGACCAAAATTGGACGTTAAACTTTGGACCACATACCTGCTCTCATTGTTAAGCAAGACTCATGCCCCCTGCCCTAGAAGTTCCCTTTTTAAGTTCCTTTTTCCCCCGAATGTGACTCGATTGTGACATTTCAGGTCATGAGTTACAAGCTACACCTTAGCTAAATATGGACATAATTGAAAACCAGCCAATGACAATATGTTGTATACGCCACAAGCAACCGCAATTGGCTTCTGTATTACTGCTTGCTTCTATATAACTCTGAGTAAAGCCCAGTTTAGCGCACCTCTTTGCACTCTTGCATAGAGACCGCCGCTGGGTACCAGCCAAAATAAAGCACTTTCTCGTTTTGGACGTCTGCCTCAGTTGTCTCATTCTTAGAGCACAACAATGTCCTGGGAGCCACACTACTCACCGCTCCAGGTCACAGAAACAGGTAGAAGGAAAAAGGGAAAGGGGCTTTATTTTCTTGGAGGACATGGAGAGAATTCGGGGAAGATAAGGATTTCTCTGAATTGGAACAAAGGGAGATTGAGACTTTTATGGCCTTTTACCAGGGGTGGGGTTTGAGGAGGATGTTTAAATTTACCTGAGGAGCTGACTGGGGCCTTCCGTGAGGTGGCGGGACAGGTGGAAGGAAGTTGCACCCTGGGCTGAGTTGGAGAAGAAGGGGGAGGTGGTCTCTGGGAAGATAAGCTGTTGTTTTAAGGGCTTCAGCCATATTAGAGGACCACCATAATGATTCAGCAATTCATACTAGGGCCAGAACCTATCAAGTTCAAACCCTGGTCCTGAAAAAAGACAAATAAAACACAAGACTATGAATTAAGATAATCCATGTTAAGCACTTAACAGTCATTTGAACAAACTTTCAATATATTTTAGGCACTATTTCTGTCTACTTTGCCTCTTACAACTTGGACTCTGCAGAGTTTAGGCATCCAGTTGCTTATAAAAGTCTAGGAAGACACCTGCTGTCAGATGTCCTCTTAATGACTCTTCATGCCTTCTTAATGACTCTTGTAGCCATTTGAGGTCAGCCTGTGTGCTTGAAGCCAGAGCAGATGAGCCGCTGTATTTCTGCAAATTGATGCCTGCAGATTTGTGGGTCAAAGGAGTGGGAGGAGTCGGGCACCCTTACACAGAGGCAGCCCTAGAACTATAAAACATATACCCCACAGGCCTGATATTTGATAGGTTTTCCACGGTGTTGGTCTCTCAGCAGAGAAACAGGAAGAAGGAAAAAAGGAAAGGGGTTTTATTTTCTTGAAGGACACAAGTTTGAGGAAGATAAGGAATTCTCTGATTTGGAATAAAGGGAGACTGAGACTTTTATGGCCTTTTGCCAGGGGTGGCGTTTGAGGAGGATGTTTAGATTTCCCTGAGGCCTTCCCTGAGGTGGTGGGACAGGTAGAAAGAAACTGCAACCCTGGGCTGGGTTGGAGAAGAAGGGGGAGGTGGTCTCTGGGAAGATAAGCTGTTGTTTTAAGGGCTTCAGCCATATTAGAGGACCACCATAATGATTCAGCAATTCAGCCGGGCGTGGTGGTACACGCCTGTAATCCCAGCACTCGGGAGGCTGAGGCAGGAGGATCGGTGGGAGTTCGAGACCAGCCTGGACTACAAAAGTGAGCTCAAGGCCAGCCTCAACTGCATAGTGAGACCCTGTCTCAAAAAGACAAAAAAAAAAAAAAAAAAAAAAAAAAAAAAAAAAAAAAAAAAAAAAAAAAAAAAAAAAAAAAAAAAAAAAAAAAAAAAAAAAAAAAAAAAAAAAAAAAAAAAAAAAAAAAAAAAAAAAA
>PVJA010039149.1:0-19359 GCA_004027025.1 Myocastor coypus | reverse complement strand
AACTCACACCGATCCTCCTGCCTCAGCCTCCCGAGTGCTGGGATTACAGGCGTGAGCCACCACGCCCGGCTAGATGAGTGGTTCTAAGGTTACAAAAATACAGGCTCCTGAGGTGAGAACCTGTTACAGAATAAAATGTAAAAGGCTAGGGATGTAGCTCAGTTCTAGAGCATAGCCTAGCATGCACAAGGTCCTGCGTTCACTTTCAGTACAGAAACAAACAAACCAACAATCCCAAGAGCAGATGAGAGTGACAGAGACAGAACCATCTCATTTGCACAGGGTCATGGGAGACACTCCTTCTCCTTCAATTAGTTCCTTGCCTCCACACAAAAGTAAAACAATTTTATAAGTCTTCAAAAACAAAGCTTGTTTTGCTGCTAAGTAGGTTTTCAGCTGGCACTTCTTGAGAATGAGTGCTCTGGGCTGTGAGCTTCCCACCGTGGACGATGGCATCTTAACTCTCTGTCCATCTTAACTCCACACTGCCACATACACTCCTGCATCCTGAGATCAAACGTGGGTCATGAGCCTGAGCATTTGGTCCAGCCTGAGCAGTGCACTTCATTGTAGTCTGAGCAGTCCCTAGACGGGTCAGTGTTTAACAAGGACCATCTGTACAAATCACCACCATCAATAATTTTATTTCTAAGAAATCACACAACGTTTATGAAAAATGACAATATGCAGGGCTATAAAACAAGGGCCAACAAACTTCAAATAACTGGAATAATGTAGACTAGTGGTTCTCAACCATTCTAAAGCCATGACCCTGCAGTACAGTCCCTCATGTTGCGGTGACCCCAAACCAAAAAATAATTTTGGTGGTTACTTCAAAACTGTAATTCCAAATAAATAACATTTTCTGATGGCTTTAGGCAACCCCTGTGTTTTGGTCATTCGATCCCCACCGGGGTTGGGACTTTGATGTAGATCATCTCTTGTGCATTAGAAAAAAAATTTTTCAAGATGCTAGGCAAAATCTGATAAGCCATAGCCAAAGAATAAATTATAATGGAAAGTTTTAAAACTTACACATCAACAATAATAAAAACACATTCCGGGGCCATGGAATGCAAATATTACTAAAGGAGTCTTTAGAGAGAAATGCATACATAGGAAAGAATAAGGCTGTAAAAGTTAATGGGTTAATCATTTAATATAGAAGATTAGATGAAGAATAAGTCCAAAGAAGGGAATAATACAGATGAGAACAGAGATGAATAAACAGAAAAGGGGCCATGTAAACCAAAAGCTGGTTCTTAGGAAAACCTGAAAAGCACTCAAAAGGGCTCTGGGAGACTGGCCAGGGCCATAGCACCCACAAAGCGGAATTAGGTGGAGGGGCAAGCACCCCTCCCCACAGGCTCCCATCCCTGCACCCCTGCAGACTTCAGACTCCATTCGGGCCAATGCCTGCTTGGGGAATTTTAACATCTCTCAAGTCAGCCGAGAGCAGGGTGCAGTCTTCGCCTCCTCTTCCTCCTTGGGACGCGCACACCACTGGTAGATGGGGAGGAAAGGTCTATGTCCTGTCTCCGTCCACCTCCTGTGGCAGCCCCAAGGGACAGCAGAAAGTAAACGGTGGCACTGGGGAAGATGACTCACGGGGGAAGGGCCCAGACAAAGCAGGTAGGAGTCTGGGCATAGCATCTGGGTCCTGACTAAGAGCTACAGTCCTGAAGGCTTCTGGAAGACCTTGACCGGGAAGCAACTGAAATAGCGCCTCTGGTTTTTCTTTGAATCGGTCACAATGAAAGAAATAAATCTCACTCATCCTGGTTGCACATCTCTAGTGATTAATGGATTGTTTCTCAAAGAGAGCAGAACAACCAAGCCCCACTTGTACAACATAAACACAGAAGTAGCCCCTGCTCTGTCTCTGAGGCTGGATTTAATGGGCAGTCATGCTGGGGACCAGATTCCAGGCTGCAGCTTGGGCTGGAGGTGCTGCCCAAGGGACTGGGCCCGCTTCACAAAGAAACAGTGCAAAGGGCTGTGGGTGGCTTTCCCTTTCCCACCATTTCTGCCAACAGAAACCTGACTTCAGGGCTTCCGAACACAAAATAAGGCGCTCCTGGACAGTGCCCACACCCAAAGAGCTCCAGCCTTGCAGTGCACTGTGACTACCTGAGCCATCAGCTCCGGCGGCGCTGGAAGGTTAAGGGCTTTGGCAAACAGCCATGTAGATCCTTGGAGCCGCACGCGCCTCTGTCCTGCAGGCACCTGCTGGCCCTGAGCACACAGCCTTGCTTGGTCTTCCCAGGCCTCATAGCACAGAGCCATCCTCTCCTGGGTGGCACTGCATGCCTGCTGTGCGTCCAAGCCGCGGAACCACGCTGCACGGTGTGTCCTTGCCCCAGCTCAGCGCACAGGAATGCAGACGGAAAACACAGCTCATAATCCCTTGAGAAGTAACAGCTGAATACAAAGCAAAATGATTTCAGGCAAAGTTTGATAAGGCTCTTTTTACTTTCCTTACGGACTCGCTGATTCATGCCTGGGTGGGTGGGGTTCTGAAGTGGGCGGGGTTTTGCTGCAGCGCCCCCATCTCTCAGCCTTCTCTCACTGACTCCCAGGGCCTTGCTGTCTGCGATTTCCTCTCCCTAGCAGCTGATCACACACGCCCATCTGTAGCAAGGAGCTCATGACCATGACGCAGTGCTACCCCAGAGTTGCCAAACCACCATCTTCTTACTTCTAAGACAAGGGCAGGTGCAGAAGGCTAATCTTTTAATGGCAGAACCTGCACCCTAGACAGGTGAGGCGGCGGAGCCTGGGAGGGGTCTTCTGCTGGCTCTCCGTACTCCGTGCCCCATCCACCTGCAGCCCAACACAAGGCACCGTGGCGCAGCTGACAACTCGTACTGTCACCAACTCTCCTCAGCTAAGTAAATATCTGTATGGCATTCACACTTTCTGCTTAAATGCAACCATTCATTACAAGATTCGAAACAACCTTAACAAATATGGTTGATGAGCACCGTATTTTTTAATTTTATTTTTTAATGTATTTAGTACAGGGTTGCACTACATGGATCAGGCTCCTAGTGATCCTCCTGTTTTCAGTCTCTCGAGAGCTGCGTTACAGGCACGTGCCACCACACCCAATCTTAATCATCATCTCGGCCTGCCCCAAGGGTGGGGCCAGACAAGCACACTGAGACTGAACCCTGGTCCCTATGTCTGTCTAAGCAGGTGCTTTAATTCACTGAGCTATCTGGCTAGCCCTTGAGCACTGTATTTTAATACAAAGAAACAAAATACGTTTTATTTGATATTTTACCAAATTTCGATGTGGTTACATTTTCACGGTAGCTGCTATTGCTGCTAAACACTTCCATTGTGGACACTCCACCTGGAGCCACTGTAGGTTTAAAATACACACAAGGTTCCCAAGACTTGGTACAGAAAATGAACGTCACGTCGCCCAGTAATTATTGATTATCCTTTGAGGTGCATCCAAAAGTATACTTGACATGCCGTGTTAAAGATACTTTTACCTTTCCCTCCTTTTACTTCCTAAATGTTCTCACTAGCAGATTTAAACAGCTTCTGTGCCTAGACTTGATGTCTTTTGGAAATTGTTATTTCAGAAAAATTTTCATCCTGGAACGTGTTTTCAGCAAACTTGAAGAGCAGAAAACATCCTTCAGTGAGCATGTGACACTTCTGGACAAGCTCAAGAAAAAGCATCACTTCTGGTGAAATTAAGTGGGCATCAACAGACCCCCTTCCTATTCTGCCCTGTAGCCCATTTCCCTAAGCACTGCATGTGTCGTCCTCTACGGGCTGCTGCTCTCTTCTCCCTGGTCAGCAGTAAGCTGGCAGAGAGGCCCCTCATGTCATATGCGGTCAGCAAGTGATTCCTGCCGGTAAGCAATCTGGTTTCATTGACTTCATAAACTCTGTTATTATCATTTAACAATGATGTCCAATAAAACCCATATACTTGGGAAGCAGCTAATACCCAGAGAACATGATGCTTAGGTCGGCAAGAACCACCACCTACTAGTGTTTTGTTAAAACATGAGGAAGGAGTGGGCCAGTGAGGTAGCTCAGCGGTCTTCCGTACCTGCTTAGGCAAGCGCTCAGAGACTATGGTTCAATCCCCAGATCACCTGCCATACCAGCCCTGAACCAAGAATGGGCAGAGCCTGCCAGAAAAAAAAAAAAAAAAATGGAAATTCAACTAACAGTTCAGCGGTGAGTGTGTTTATGTGATGAACCTCTCATCCTATAAAGGCTCATAAGTGATACTGAGATAACAATAAGTTTTAAAGCTTATATACAATATCAAATGACCTCTGGGGGGAAATGTACAGAATGTTCAAAAGTGATTGAGTGGAAATATAGACTTCTACTTTTTTCTTTCTGTTTGCTCTATTTCTACAATTAATATGTTTTATATCAATGTATTAAACTAGGCTAAATTTAATCTCAAATATCACATCAAATCTCATGCCCTCTGTGAGCTGTTATGCTCGGGCAGCCCTGTCCTGGTGAAGCCTGTCTTCAGGACTCTAAAATAATGCTTCAGGTGATTATTAACTGTATTGCAAATGGCAACAAGCAACATTCAGGCATCAGGCACTGCTCTGTGTCTCCTATTTATTGGCTCCTATAAATTCTCCAGCTAGTCTCACCTTTCCTAAACCATAGATCCTTAAGTGGGAGAAGGAAAAAGGCTGCTCTGAAGGAGATGTCACTGAAGGGGGTGGGGTAACTCAAAAAGTAAATTCTATACTAAAATTTAATTGTATAATACATATTATATTATATAATTTTATATATTTATATTATATATTTTATATATTTTTATATATTTTATATTTATATTTATATAAATATAAATATATATAAATATATGTATAAATATATATATTTATAATATATATTATATTTTATATATTATATATATTTATTTTATATATTTATATTATATACATATATAATTTTTTCATATAAAATCTTTGGAGGAAAACCAAAAGTAGAATGATTATATATCTAATGAGAATTTATCTTCAACAGATTAAAGAAGTGACAGAAAAACAATGTGGTAAAGTTAACACACACATAATTTTAAAAACAAAGACAAACACTGACATGAGGCTAGTAGAAACATAATTTCTTTTGTACTGGGAATTGAACTCAGGACCTTACATTTGCCATGCAGGGGCTTATGCCACTGAGCTACCTCCTTGGCCTTAAAATTTCTTAATGGGAAATATGCCTTCTCCACCTTCAGCAGTGCTTGAAATCATTATCTAAAAATACACATGGAGATGCCTATCACCATCCTTGCTCAGCACCAGGCCAGAGGACCAAGGAAAGACAGAACTGCAAACATCATCTGCTGTACATATGACATTCTATAAAACATATAGCACATCTACAAACCAGCAAAGGTGCTAGATAGAAAGTTAATATACAAAACAGTCATATTACTATAACTGCACTGGCAATGACAACTTTAAAATGTTATTGGAGAGAAAAGATGTCACAATGGCAATGCAATCTATAAGCACTTAATAAAAGGACAAATCTAGTGTGGTATGTGCCTGCAATACAACCTCTATACGGAAAGAAGCAAGGGTCCAATACTACAGACAAACCTTGGAACCACAACGTCACGTGATAGAAGCTAACAGTGAACCAGACTATGCTGCTTCAGGTTCCACCTACGTGAAGTGTCCCGATGGACAGGTGTCTAGAGGCAGAAAGCCTCTGTGTCCTCCAGGAGCACCCTGGGCTGGGGTGAGAGTTGGGAGTGATCATTAATGGCTTTCTGTGCAAGAGACACATGTCCCTTTCTGGAAAGGAGCTGGCACTGTGTTGAGTTCAGCACGCCCTGCGAATTTACCAAAATATGTTGACGGGTAAACTCTAAATGGCTGAGTAGTACACAGTGTAAATTATATGTCTACAGGGCTATTAGTTTAAAATGATAAAAACAATCTGTAAAGAGCCTAAGACCCAGATCTTTATAGAGAACATTATAGAATTTTGTAGAATGACCTCAGAAGAATAATTGTAAATATATATCATGTCCATGAATGAGACATATCAACAGGAAAGAGAGAAGCCTGCTCTAATTAATTTATAAATTTGATGCAAATTATAGCAGGGCTTTTCAAAAGAAGGGAAGAGATCCTAAAATTCATGTTGTTCTCTAAAAGGTGAAGAATAGCCAAGACAGGGCCAGGGAGATAGCTGAGTAATCCAAGTGCCTGCCTACAACCACAAGGACCCCAGTTCAATCCCAGATACCCTATAGCAAGACCCTGTACCAAATAAATAAATGATTTTTTAAAAAGAAAAAGAATAGCCAGGACTATTTCAGAGAAAATGGATACAGTGGACCCTTAAGTCATCAATGGTCAACTTGGGTTAGGACCAGAATTTTAGGTTTATGACCGAAGCCATAAATGATTTATGACCAGAACACCCCAAAAGCATATGTGAAGGCCAGTCTGAGCCCAGATTCCTTTTGCTCCTATGGAAGGGGACTCCCCTTACCAATAGCAACTGCCTTCCAGTCCATCCTCCTCCACCCCAGAGATGTCACCTTGAGTGGTGAGCACAAATACAAAACACAGCTTAATGTTTCTCATTAAACTAGCCACATTTCGTAATTTTTTGGTGAATACACTAGGAAAATTACTGGTGTTTCTGGTAAATTATGCACACTAAACAATCCTTTTTATTATGAAAAGTTTAATTAAGGGATGCCTTGGGAGGTTTGGAAAAAAATTATGAGCATTTCCATTATTTCTTATAGGAAAAATAGCCTTGACTTACAACCAACTTTAATTACAACCAGCCCTTATGAACAAATTGAGTTCATAAATCAAGAATTCACTGTAACGGGGAAGACATGATAAGGTTTTAATAATTAAATAATATTAGCTGATGAATCCAAAAGATGAAAAGGACAGAACAGAGTCAAGAAAAAGATCCAAAAATACAACAGAAACTGGAATGTGACAGAAGTAGCAGCACAATAAATGAGAAGATAACGAATTATTCATTAAATAGTGATAGAACAGTTTTAATATGAAAAACAGTTCACCCTGCCTTATATGATACAGAAATATAAATGTCAGATCAGAGCTAAGTATGAAAACCAAAATTTTCCCAGTAATAAAGATAATGCATAGCAAAAAATCTTGAAAACAAAAATATACTAAAAAGATCATCTCCAAGGGAAACACGAAGTGTGAAGGGACAGTAAAATAGCTTATTCTATCTCTCCAGACAAACTAAATGTAAACTGGCCCCCACTGCAGATGTGGTATGCAAGGAGCTCAACAGCATGCGAGGAGCTGTGACCACTTTGGGCAGAGACTGCACGCCCAGTCTGCTGAGGTCGCAGATGGATGCCGATGCAAGCAACCTAACTCTCATCATCCAGTGCTGGAGACACAAATGCCGGACACACTCGGACACATCCACAACATCCCATCTTAAAGAGTCTCAGCAATACTTTCCTAACAGTGGAGGGAGGAGAGTGCCCGTCAGTGGGATTGGTTTAAAAAAAAAAAAAAAAAAGTCACAACCAAAGACAATCCTCTACTACATAAAGTTTTCCAAATGAAAGTAGACTACACACAGGGGGAACACACTGGCTTCCAATGTTTCGGGCCATGTGGACTTGGCCCCAGCTCGGTGAGGCCGAGTGGAGTAGACCCCACATTTACACATCACTGTCAGGATTTGCCATTTGCTCAGAAGCATTTTTGTTCTTCAGCAGTTCTGCTCTGGGGCTCAAGAGGTAACTGTGTTGAGTGCAGTTCTAGTGCCGGGGAGGACAAGTAAGTTCCATACCCTCCCACCCTGAAGAAGAATTCAGTGGAACCAGGGCAGCCCCTGTGACTTGGCTCTCCACCCTCACTCCAGCTTGCAGTGTCTCAGCTGAGTTCAACCTCCAGGGCTCAGATCCTTCATCTCTGTAACCAGAAGGCTGCCCTTCTCTGAAGAGTAATCATCCAACACAGCACAGACACAATTTCTAGAGAACACAGTCTTCCACCCAGTGTGGATCATGAATGCTTCTGCCTGCAAACAAAAGTGTTTGTAACTCCATATCCAGTGAAAAACATAACCACAGCCATCTTTTCCCCACAAATACAAATGCAACATCTTGCCCAAAATCGTAAAACAAATTAAGTTTGTAAAACAAGGCGCCACCACTAGGAAATGGTGACAGATTAAAAAAGGAACAGGTCAGGTCCCTGAGATCCTTCCTCCCACCCTGGACACAACAGTCTACCTCTTCCTTCTCTCCACAACCGGGACCTGCTCTGTGGGACCCTTGGAGCATTTCCTTCCGCCATAGCACGGCTTGGACACAAGGCCCTTCCTCGCAGTCACCCTGGGCAGCACTCTGTGAGAGGAGCTTCCTCTTCAGGAAAGAATGTCTTTCCCCCAAACCTACAGGGAAGTCCAGGTGAGACCACAACACACCGGGCTAGACCCTCAGGACATGCTTCCTGCAATCGCTCCACCCCTCATATGGCTCCCAGTGGCTTCCCCCAAGACTGAGACTCAGTTTCAGCCATACACATAGTGGGAGGAGCTGCAAAGGAGCTGCAAAGGACCTGCCCGCTTGCCAGGTTCAAAAACCAGAGCTTGGAAACTGGTCCCTGAGAGACAGCGGCTAGGGTTTATTCTCAGGGGTTCCTTCCAAGGGCTTAAATGTTGACAGTAAGTATTTCAATTCTCCAGCCAATCAGGAAATGGCCATGTGGCAAGAACAAAAATCATAAATCTCTCAGCTTTAAGATCCTGTGATTCCCCACCAATTCTTAATTTCAAAGATTAAAATACTTCCATTTTATGAAAGGAGAATGCGACTTCCACGAGAGAATTCATTCACACTTCCTCATTCGCCTCACACCATTCCAGGGTTGGACTGTGAAAGGCTCCTGGGAAATATACTTATCAAAGTCTGCAGGCTGTCCTGGGCCCGCTGCTGCTCAAAGCACTGGTCTCAGGGCAGGTGGGATAAGTGAGCTATCCTCGCTCAGCTCTCAGACTAAGTTCTGCCTTTCGGCTTTCTGTACTGGGTGAAGTATAACTACAGGGCAGCGTATTCACACGTAGAGAGTAGAAAAACATCAAGAAGTCTCACTTTAGCCTCAGAACTAAAATGATAAAATAATGAAAAGAAAACACTTGCATGGCAAAACCAAGTGAGATGATGGTTATCCTTGTGGCCAGCAGGGACCTGAGAGGCTGGGGACATGTTGGGTACCTGGGTGCTGGCTCACTGGCCAGTCTGAAAGGCCATTACCTGTACTCCTCAGAGTAGGGCCGTATTTTCTGTAATCATCCTTCTCTACAATATTAAAACTAGCCAAGGGGCTGGGGAGATAGCTTAGTAAAATAAGCACTCGCCTGGCAAACGCAAGGACTTGAGTTCAATCCCCGGTCCCGCAAAAAGAAAAAAAAAGTAAATAAATACTAACTGATTAAAAAAATATTTCAACTAGCCAAAGTTTGATCAGCCGCCCTCCTTACCTTGGGTTTGAGAAGTGAGAATGCACAAACACAGCAGTAACTGGGAAGGCAAAACCAGCCCTGCCCGCTCCTTGGTAGGAACCAACTGCTCCAAAGGCAGCGCCTGGAGGAGCTCTCCCACCCCAGCCTTCGGGGCAGAGAAGAGGACAGGACCTGGTCAAGGCCACTCTAGTTTAAGTCACTGTGACCATGGCTAACACTGCATTCTTTGGAAAGCGCACGAATCCTGGGACCAGACGCTCCCCTCCCCCTCCCACACCCAGACAAACGAGACCCAGGTCATGGAGAGCTCTGGCCACCGAGACACGCACGTGCGCACGCGCACACACAGACGTCCCCCACCCCACGCTCCTGCTCCCGGCCACGCCGCCCCTGGCACCCAGGTCACTCCCGGCTGGGACGGCCAGGTGAGCCGCCGCAGCCAGGCCGGAGGACCGAGGCAGGCACTCGCCGAGCAGCAGTCAGAGCCTCAGCAGAACCAAGTTCTCCTGAGAGGATGTAGGGTAGACCGTCTCTGCATCACTGCTCCATTCTCGGGTTCACCGGCCGGCTGCCCTCTCCGATTCGGGCGTCCCCCTCGTTCCACGCCCCCCTCGCCCGCCCCTAAGCCCCAAAGGCTCAGAAAGTCCTCACGCGGAGCTGCTCCGCTGACAGGAACAGGAGAGGCTGGGACTCCGTCACCCTAGACCTCCTCCTCGTCAGGGCGGCCTCGGCCGGCGGACAGGCGCGACAGGGGCTCCACGGGGGCGTTGTTGGTCCTCGCAAACAGGGACGGCGCCCTCACCCCAAGATGTGCCCCTCGGCTCCGCCCGTACGTCGTCGTGCGGCCAGGGCTTGCGAGGCCAGGCGGCCCCGAGCCCCGCGGACACTCGCGAGAGGCAGCACCTCAGGTGCTGTCGTCAGGCCCCGCGGCAGCATGCTGGGGACCCCGCGCCCGCTCCGCCGGCGTGACCTTGCTGGCGCTGCGGGCGGGACGGGACCCACGCAGGACCGCGACGCAGGTCGCTGGCCAGTACACCGCTCTAAGGAGACGACGACACCAGAAAGTTGCGGCCGGCGCGGGGCCCAGTACTCACGGGGCGCAGGTGGCGTGGAGACTCCGCCGCAGGGCAGCTGCCGCAGCGCCACGCGGACCCGAGCTTGCGGCGCGCGGTGACAGGCGGCCAGCACAGCGCGACACCTGCGGCCGGGAGGCAGAGCCTCAGCGCGGGCGGGGCGCGGGGGCGACGGCGCCTGCGCAGACTTAGGTCCTGCAGGCGGCGCCGCAGGCTGCGAGGCGGGACTTCTAGGGCGGGAGCGAGAATGGGCGGGGCGTGGGTGGGCGGGAGCGAGGGGCGCTGCGTTGCGGGGGCGTGGTGGTAAGGGGCGGGGCTGTAGAGACGGAAGCGTGTTGGGCGAGGAAATAAGGGGCGGGGCCCCTGGAAAAGAAGGCGTGTCTGGGCGGGGCGTGAAGGAGGGCTTACTTGGGTGGGGCGTTTCAGGGTCTGAACCAAATGGAGGCGGGGCTTGTGGGGCGGAGCGTGAGATGGATAGGGAGCGGTGAGGTGGAGTGGGGACTTTCAGTGCTGGATGGAGTGCGGTGAGTCATGATGGGGTGGAGTACAGTAGGATGGGGCTTGGGGTTCAAGGTAGTGGGGTGGAGTCCAGGGCGTGGCCCCAGGCTTGGAGAATGATGCTCTCCTGAGCTCCTGCGACGCAATGTGTTGTGGAGCACGGGTGGGAGTCAGGCTCCTTGTCCAGCGTCATTATTTCAGTCACAGCGGAGGGCCAGGAGCTCCTGGCCTCCTCTGGGTCTGCAATCCCGGTATCATCACCCTCGCTGGTCCAGATCTGAACCACGTGACTCACCGAGAACGTTGGGGGCTCTGAGCCTCCTGGAGCCCCACTGCTGTAGCTGGAGCCCGGCGGCTGTTTGTGTGCGGTGTGGCCAGGTCGGTTTGGGCACCAGGTGAGGCTGTCTGCAAGCTCAACACACACCTGGCGACTTCTGTGTCCCTGAATCGTCCGGACTCGATGCGTGGAAACACATGGCAGCAGGGAGAGAAAGGGGAAAGCAGCCTTTCAGCCGGAAGCCCAGAAGGAAAGGGTTCGCATCCCCGCAGACCTGGCTTCCTTACCTACGGGGCTGCTCGTAGGTGCGAAGGCGAGGAGGCTGCCTCTCCTACGTTGTGTGCTCTCCAGTCAAGTTCCTCTCGGCTTGGGTGGCATCTGCATGGCACAGACTCCAGTTCTAGGAAGGGCACACAGTTGACAGCACCGGACCTCATCCCTCCTGCCCATTGGCCCTGGGGGACCAGTTCGCACCTACTGAGGGAAAAATCCCAAAGCACCCTCTCCAGACATTCTCGCTGCTCTTCGGCTGCAGGCTCCAGTGCTGCCCTGACTCCCTCTGGACAAGATGCTGTCACCCAGTGACCCGCCCAGCACAGGCGTATTCCTTGCTCAGTTACATGTGAGGTGTCATGCTCTATGCAAGAAGCCCAAGGCGGGTCAGGAGGGCTGTCACAACCTGTTCACAGCAACAGATGTGCAGGGAGTCGCGCTGATCCACCTGGCTGTGACAGGAGCAACCGCCCAGCGTCTGGGCCCTGGAGTGCTGGGATCAGAGCTAACTACCTGAGATTAGGGCCTCTGAAATGCTCATACCCACTCACAATTTGCAGTCCACAGCCACCTACCCATTCCTCTTGCACCACTCTGGCGATTCTGAGCCGCTGCCACCACTGGGGAGCCCTGGCCTGGAGCTGAGAGATGTGGTCTGCCCTGTGGAGTCTCCCCGGGCTTAGTCTCCCGTGGCTTCTACTTCTCAAAGCCTCTCAGCCTCTGTCAGCAGTAGCCACCTCGGAATTTTAACCCATTTCAAGGGCCCAAGGGCCCTGTCGTCCTGGTCGTGCCCTGGCAGGCTTGCTCCTGAGTATACAGGGCTGCCTCGCTTTCTGGTCATTGCCAGTTGGCAGGGGCAGAGGGGCCTCTGTAATTTGACTTGTATTTGTCCTACTGAAAGTGAGGGGAAGATTTTAAGTACTTGTAAAGGTCACACATATTTCCTTTTCATTTTAACTCTGTGTCACATCGCTGACCATTTTTGTTGTGTATTTTTGTCAGGCCAATCTATTCTTAATGGACAAATCAAGTGCTGCTAGTGAAGTGTTGCATAAAGATATTTGTTTTCTTTTTCTTTTTTAAGCTTTATTTATTTATTTGTTTGTTTGTGTTATGGCCGGCTCAGCCTGCCCTGAGGGTGGGGCTGGTGCAGCATGTGGTGCCAGGGATCGAACTGTGGTCTCTGCAGTTGCCTAAACTTTCCTAAGTAGGCAGGCGCTTTAGACCACTGAGCCATCTCTCCAGCCCATAGATATTTGTTTAAAATGAAAATGGGGGTAATAAATTTGTGATCCCCTGGGCAACCCTGCATGTGTGTTCCATATGGCTTTCTATCTGCTCCAGGAAATTGGATCCTGGATCCTGACCATGATCCTGCATTGTAGGATCCAATGGGGACAAATGATACCAAATCAGAGTGGCTCCCCACCGTGGAAGATGTCATGACATATTCCTTGTTACAGGAAGTTTCTCCTCTCCCTTCCTTCTTCTGTCTTCCCTTCCCTCCCTTCCTCACTACAGCCTCTCCCCCCACCTCTCCTCCTTCTCTTCCTCTCTTCCTTCTTCCCTCCCTCAAGTGTATGGCAGAGCACTGGCATAGCCATACCAGAACTGAGGGGTCCTGAGGACTCTTGCTTAGACAGGGCAGGCACTCATTGGTAGGGTCCCTGTGTGTGATGCTTGGGCCCCAGGGTGGGTGTTTAAGGAGTGGTGGAACCTTTAGAGTCTGCTGGGAGGGGCCACCCTCTAGGAGCCACCTGGGGAAGGAATTAATTTCTGTTGGGGTCTGAGTTTGTTCCCAAAGGATTGCTGTTATAAAAAGAGCAAGGCTGCCCCCACCTTGCACCTCACTGTGGTCGGCCCCTTTCTTGTACTCCCACCATGATGCCATCCATCACAGCATGGCACAGCCAGGGGCACCCTTACCAGAGCCTAGTCAGTGCCAGTATGATGCCCTTGTGCTTCAGAACCTCGATAAGTCCTTTTTCTTCCTGAAGCTCAAAGCCTCGTGTTTTATTGCAGTAACGAGAAACATAGACAGAACATCCTGCACATAGGCACATAGAGGAACACAGGCTCACCCAAATAAAGCCCTGCTTTCCCAAGCCTAGTGAGCATCCCCAAGCCTGCAGTGGTGCCAACACTGATACATGCCTGAGTGTCAAGGATCAAAGAGTTTGTTTCATGTGCATCCAGCCAGGTTACATTGTGGGAAGAACCAGGCTGTGTTCAGATTGCTAGCATCACACAGGCATTTGCAAAGCCTACTTTAAACATCAGTCTGCCTCTTTATAGCCACAATCAAGATCCTAACATCTTCCATAAGTAATAAATACTTTTAAAGCAAGATGGACAGACAGAAAGACAGACTGGTTAAATGAGCAAGGTCATAAGTAAAACAGAAAAACAGATCTGATGAAGCCCCAGAGGCATATGTGTAAGAGTCCTGGTTCCCCCTGGGGGTGCAGTGCTGTGGGTCAGGAATGGGCACTGCTTAGACTCTGCTGCAACTGGTTTTGATATTTCTTGATCTTTGGCAGGAAAGGTTTGGCATTTGAAGGTGCTTTGGGTAACCATGATCATAGCAAAGGAGGACCTGAAATGCCACTGCCCATCCTGGTCGCCCTCGGGACACATTGCTGAATTCCAGGAATATCCACCCCTCTGCTTTGGGGACTTGGCCAGTGCTGGTCTTGGCGCTTTCTGCACAGTCTTAACCTCTGTAAGAGCTTTCATGGATTCCTCCCTAATCTAAAACAGTTTGACATTTATGCACACAAGGAACTAAACCATGTCCTTCTTTAAAACCAAAATCAGACAGTCCATTTCTTAATCAGAAGATGGATGAGTTTATACTGACTGTGACAGGACATGCCTCAGGAGGACTTTGGGTAGAATCAAAAGAGCATTAATTATAAGATGCGGTGCTAGTCTCAGCTAATCACTTCCTGGCTCCGTGACCTACTGGTTACTTAGCTGAATCTTAGGTTCTCTAATATAAAAGATGCTGTAATCCTCTCCACTGCCTTCTGCAATTCTTATTAATTGATGCAATGTGGGAGAAATTATTTTCAAGCAATATTTAATGCATGTTAGTTCTTTAAAAGTATAATTGTAACCCAGAAAAGGTGAGTTTGTAAAGATGGTTTCTGTGCCATCTTGTGGCATCTTCAGAAATGGAAGTGATGGGCCGGGCGTGGTGGCTCACGCCTGTAATCCCAGCACTTGGGAGGCTGAGGCAGGAGGATTGGTGCGAGTTCGAGACCAGCCTGGGCTACAAAAGTGAGCTCAAGGCCAGCCTCAACTGCATAGCAAGACCCTGTCTCAAAAAGACAAAAAAAAAAAAAAAAAAAAAAAAAAAAAAAAAAAAAAGAAAAGAAATGGAAGTGATGGAATAAGAGCTTTACCCACCACCTACTTCCCAGCCTGCAAGGCCGTTTCCTCTTCCATGCTAGGCTATGCTGATTTCTACACAGTGCCCAGAAAATTATTCTGATGAATTTTATTTATTTGTTTATATATTTATTTAATTTAATTTTTGTGGGACTGGGGTTTGAATTCATGACCTTGCACTTGCCAGGCAGACATTTGTGCCACAGAGCTATCTCCCTGGCCCACTGATGAATTTTTGATATTCAACAAATCCCCATTGCCTGTAAAGCTATTTAGAAGAAAAAATTGATAAATTAAGAATTGTCATTATTGAAAGTATATTTACTATGAAAGACTCTGTTTAGAGAATGAATAGAAAAATTAGGTTCTAGAAGAAAACGTATCAAAAGGCACAGTGCATGAAGACTTGTGTCTACTGAGAAAGGTCTCCTCCCATGAATCAAGCAAGAAAAACAGCAACAGCACTAAACTCTGTCCATGAGGCTGAAAAACTTGTTTCACTCAGCACTGCTGCCAGATTATAAAGAATGACTTGAAGATAGCTGCACCATTTCCTTTAAAACCCAAGTAAGACCTGTCATAGAGCCCTGGACATTTATCCTGGAGAAAGCAGAACTATTCCTGTTCTTGGTGAGGCTTGCACAATATCCAGAATATCCAGCAGCTTCAGGTATAGTAGGCCAGTCTGGAAACCACACCAGCAGCCCCCAGCTGGGCAATACTTAGACCACAACCACAGCATGGACTACTGCTCAGCTTACTGGTTGTACAGCAGTTTAGGTGAGTCATGGAGTATAAGAGCGTGTGCCCAGATGGCCCCCAAAGTCTCCTCAGCTGAAATAACCCTTTCCTCCTCTAACTTTAGATGGTGGGTATTTTGTCAGCAAGGGGAAAAGTCACTAAGACTGGAGGGCACTATATTCCACTTATTTTTACTTCAATTTAGGGTGGTCACATGCTATCTGATTCCATTTATACAAAAATTCTTAAAATAATCTCACAGAGACGGAGAACAGGTTAGTGGTTGGCAGGAATCGGATGGGGTGGGACAGTCGTGAGAGGCTGTGGCTGCAGAAGCCAAGGAAGCTGTGGTCACTGCAGAACTCCGCACTTCAACTATGGCAGTAGCTACTACCTAGGTGATAAAACTGCGTAGAAGCACACACAGGCAAGCACACACACACGGGGCACTCGTGGGCACATACAACTGCTGACATTCAAAATGCCAGGGCTTAGGCAACAGCAGGGACCGTGGCTCAATCCCTGGCACCACATGCTGCACCAGCCCCACCCCCAGGGCAGGCTGAGCTAGCCATATATATATATATATATATATATATATATATATATAAAGATGCTAGGGCTGGGGGCATAGAGACCTCCTCACACACTTCTTTGCCACTTCCTGTGAGTGTTTAAGTATTTCATATTGTAAAACCTTGAAAACTGAGTGAATAAGTGAATACATTTCTGCACTGAGTCAGAAGCAGTATATATGCATCCCGACTAGATCTTTTATTGTACATCTTATGATAGCATCTTTGGGTCCACAGCTTGGAGATGTGTGACAGCCAGCAAGGCTTCTCCTTGGTATCTGTGGGAGAATACATTTCAGGGGCTGGTCTCGTATCAATGACACATACATAAAATGTGTCATGCACAAGGCTACCCACTAATATGGTGACAGGTACAACACAATGAAGACTGCCAGTGAGGTCCAGACATTTTCATTGTCCTCAAAACACTGGAGAGTCCCACAGCTCAACATATGTGGCTGATCTGTGGTTTCTGTGGTCCCGTGGCCATGACAGAAAGCCCGGATAAGCCCCCTGTGACAAAGCACTTCTTCCTCTACTTTCTGCAGATCTGAGGGCAGATGTGGGTCTTATATAACTTCAACATGACAGCTTCTCCTGGTTTCTTTTATCCATACATTCAGTTCTGATTTCTTGTGAGGCTAAAAAAAAATCAGTGCCAACAGTGACATTAGATTTTTCATATGAGCCTGCCATTTAATTTAAAATACACATATATAAAATAGTTAAGGTTGCTCCCAAATTTACCAGCTCCTGCCTTCTTCACAGAGTTTCAAGTCTTTCCCCCGTGCCAGACAGTGGCTGCTGGAGTTTATACCGGAGTCTGCGTGGTGCAGCTGCATCACGGCCTGTATAAGTGAGGTTCCTCAGCAGCAGAGCCTGAAGCAGGAACACAGGGGCATGGTTTAGGAGGAGATTCTTTTTTTCAGTCCTTGGGATCCAACTCAGGACCTTGGTCTTGCCAGGCAGACATTTATGCTGCTGAGCTATCTTCCCAGTGCCCATGAGGTGATTCTTAACAGGAAAGAAAGGGAGGTGAGCAAAGCCCTGGGATGGAGTCAGCTTTTCCCTGAGCCCAGACACTGGGCACCACTCCAAGACAAGGCACTGGCCTTGTGCGTGGTAGGTCATTCAGGGCCCCTGGGCCACCTGCTTGTGTGCTGGGCCACGTCCCCTCCGACAAAGTAGCCTCTGCCTGCGGGCAGTACTTCTTTGCCAAGGGAGCTGGGAGCCACTGGGCACCAATGCCTGGATGCCAGGGTGTGTGGAAGCAGAGCAGCACCCACGGCACCATCCGCCTGGGTTCTCAAGGCACAATACTCGGGGGACAAAGGAGAGGGACTCCATTCTCAAGCTCAGCAGTGGTGCCACGTGCACCGCTAAAAGTCGAGGAGCCTGAGATGGCATCAACTTGACAGAGGGGCCACTCGAGAGTGGGCAGTGGTGGCACCAGCCCAGCTAGGGAGCAGCCAGAGCGAAGACAGCTCCAGCGCCAGGCACGGAGGTGTTGGAAGCCGCATCGGCAGTGGGAGCAAAGGCGCACTCCCTCAGGTACAGTTCCAAAAGGAAAAGCAGGTTGCAGTACTCCACGTTGATGGAAATGTGCAGAAAAAGGCTTCTCAAATGCTGTTGGCGGAACCTTTCCAGAAATCAAATTGCTCTAGAACTACAAACTTCTGAGCCATGCATTGTATTTCTGCAACTCCAGGCTATCAAGACAGTAGCACATGGGACAGAGATATTTGCAGATGGCCTTTGTGGTAATTTACAATGCTAAGGAAAGGAACCATCTTTTGGTCTGCATGTTGGCAACAGGTAAAAATTCTATCTTGTTCTGCAAAAGAGGCAAATGTATGCAGTGCAGACATGGAGAAGGTTAGTTGTCATCTAACATGTGGGTGTGGTTAGAGGCACTCGCTGGCTGGTGGCTGGGTCTCGGTGAGAGGGTGAGGCCGTCTCATGGAGCAGCACCTCCCTGCATGTGGCCCAGCACGTGAGCAGGCGGCCCAGGAGGCCTGAAGGACCCACCGCGCGCAAGGCCAGTGCCTTGTCTTGGAGTGGTGCCCAGTGCCTGGGCTCAGGGAAAAGCGGACTCCATCCCAGGCCTTTGTTCACCTCCCTTTCCTTCCTGTTAAGAATCTCCTCATGGGCACCGGGAAGATAGCTCAGCAGCATAAATGCCTGCCTGAGTTCGATCTCGAGGACTGAAAAAGAACAAAAAGAAAAGGAACCTCCTCCTAAGTTGTACCCCTGGGTTCCCGCTTCAGGTCTGGGTCCCGAGCAGCCTCACTCGCATGGGCCATGATGCAACCGCACCACACAGACTCCTGTCAAGGCCCTGTGCAGGGAGGCTCCAGAGTCCACTAACGCAAAGTAAGCCAGAGAAACGGGGGGCATGTAGCTTGCGAAGGTCCTCCCCTCAGGTGCTAGACATGCCCAGTGAGAATGAGATGCAGCTTCCTCTGGGGAGTCCTCTGGAAGCCTCCCATGAGCGATGGCCGAGTTCCAGAGTGTGGGATCCAGCACCCAGAACCCTTATGTCCACACCAGCACGGGCTTCCAGCAAGCAGGAGCTCTGACCCCAAGCTACACAGGACCTCAGCAGCCCCACCCAGGACAGAACCCAGCCTGCTCCATCCTGCTGAGGCGAGGAGCTCAGGTGGACCCCGCTGGACCAGGCCCATAACCAAACCCTGGCTTGGCTGGCTGCAGTGAGGAGTGGAAGACACAAGACCACGCGGGTGTCTCAGCTGAGGAAGCATATCGTATTGGACTAAACAGAAACAGAAATGTGTAGGAAAAATATCTTGTTTCAGGTACGATAAAGTTTATTCTATTTCAGAAAACAGTGAAGAATGGGACCTCAGCGGAAAGGGATAAATAAACTATAGTGCGTCTAAGGAGAGTCACCCAGAGAAAAACATTCTCTCAAGCTTTCACAGAAAGCAAACTGGCCAAGCAATGGCTATGACTCGTCCCAAAGGCTGACACTAAGAACAGTTCTGCAAAGTACTGTATATGGTCC
>PVJA010039148.1:0-19335 GCA_004027025.1 Myocastor coypus | reverse complement strand
TCAACTTTAGATATTATTTCTGCTCTGATGTCCTCCATACGTTTCTCCAGCCGTTTTTCTACTTCATGTATTTCTTTTTTTACTTCAGATGTTATCTCTGATCTCAGTTGCTCTATAAGTTTCTGCACTTGTGTGTCTGCCTCAGATGCTATCCATTCAGAGGTTTCATCTGTATAATTCTCATTTTCTTCCATGATAGAAGACACTCATAATCTTGATACAGGTCTATATGTATATTTTTTTACCTCTCTTGCTCTTTAAATATGATATAGTTCAAATAGATCACGATAGTCTGAAACTTATACAGGTTCTTAAATTGGTCCACTAAATCTGTAATATAAATTTAACTGGCTCTAAAAAGAGGAAGTGACAAAATCAGTACTTGGGATTCCCAAGCTCCAGGGAGTATAAAAATACATCTTAGAAGGACACAGTGACTTGGGGCTTAGTGGAATTTTGAAGGATCTAGTTATTTGGGTCATGACCGTATGTCCCTTCTGCAAAAGGTTATTTTATTGCACCATAACTGACCTACTACTGAAAAAGTAGCCCGGTGCTTCATAGGTCCATTTTTTCTGGCATTAGTCGTATTATTATTTCTTTTTTTTAAAGAATGTTTTTATTTTATTTATTTTTTTTTGTTTCACAACCTTTGTTTATTCACTCATTTTTTTTAAAGAATTTTTTTTTGTTTTATTTTATTTATTTATTTATTTTCTTGTTTCAGAACCCTTGTTTGCTTATTCACTCATTTTCATGGCTGGCTCAGCCCGCCCCAAGGGCAGCACTGGCACAGCATGTGGTGCCGGGGATCGAACCGCAGTCCCTGAAGCCACCCAAGCTTTCCCAAGCAGGTGCTTTAGACCGCTGAGCCATCCTGCCAGGCCCCTATTCACTCATTTTTATGGCCAGCTCAGCGTGCCCTGAGGGCAGGGCTGGCACAGCATGTGGTGCCGGGGATCGAACCACAGTCCCTGAAGCCACCCAAGCTTCCCCAAGCAGGCGCTTTAGACCACTGAACCATCCCGCTGGGCCACTGTATTATTATTTCTGTTTTTATATTTTTATTAGTGCATGTTTGCAGTACAAAGGGATGAGATTTTTATTGGGGAGGTGGTACATGTATATAACACAGTTTAACTCATTTCTCATTTCCTTCCTCTCCCCTCCCTCCCTCCTCCTTTTTCCATGTTTTGGCTCCTTTCCCCTTTGCAAAAGATCTATCTCTTTATTTCTTATCATATATCTTTTGTTTTGCTCTTTATTTATGTTTTGAGAAACCATGCGACATTTGAGCTTGTGCATCTGATTAACAGTTTTCTGCAAATGACCCAAGTCATTCATTTTTGGCAGAATAGTACTCATTTGAGTGCCATATTTTGTTTATGAATTTATTTGTCAATGCACATATTACTATGCATATGTTACTGTAATATGATGTCTTTAACTCTTTTGGGATGATGCCTAGAAAGAAAATAGCTAAATGAAATAGAATTTGTAGTTTTAGTTTTTTGAAGTCTTTATACTAATTTCCATAATGCCACATTTCACTGAAAATAAGACCTAACCAGAAAGCAATCAGTCTTGAAAGTAGAGCTCAAAAGTGCCAGCCCCAACTGAGCCTATCCCTGCCTTACCTGCCTCAGCGTAGCCATAGAGCATGAGAACAGTGATGGTAGCTAAGGAAAGGACAGGCTTGCTGGGGCTGGCATTTTTGGTCTCTAGTTTTCCAGGTTGATGAGTTCCCAGGTAGATCTTATTTTCAGGGAAACATGGTGGTTGCACTATTTCTATTTGCATTTATTTATTTTATTAGTACATATTTGTGATACATAATGAATACGCTCATCGTGGGATGATAGTACAAATACATATCTCATCTTAATCTTTTTTTCTTCTCCCTTCTCTCTCCCTCCATTCTTAGATCTCCTTTCCACTTGTCAAAGGTCTTCATCCTGTTCCCTATATCTTATCTCTTCTTTTGCTCTTTAAATTGTTTGTATTTAGGGTTTCTTATATAAGAGAGACCATGTGGTATTTAACCTTCTGCATTTGATTTATTGTATTTAGCATTATGATCTCAAGGGGCATTCATTTACCTACAATTTATCCTCCTTTATGGTTTTGGAATTTTAAAGACTGTGCTGCAATTGTGAACACTGAACAATTTATCACATAAATACGAAGTATTACAAATTTTAAGATGAATAAGTTATTTTATTGGTATATAATAATCATTCCAAATAACGAGATTTGTTTTGCATGCCACATACTTTGATTATTTCCTTCCATTTCTTTCTTTCTTTCTTCCTTTCTTTTCTTCCTTTCTTTCTCCTCTCTCATTGTTTTTCTACATCTTTGAAAGTCTACCTTTTAGTTTCCTGTTAATTCTCATATATGTATGTATGTATGTATGTATGTATGTATTTTGGACTCCTTATACATGAGAAAACATGATATTTACCTTTCTGAGAGTAGCTTATTTTGCTTAACATGATTTTTTACTATTGCATGTTTGTAATACATAATAATTACTGTCCATAGTTGTTATGTGTACATGACTTATTTTAATTATTTTATGCCCCAATGTTTTGGTTCCATTCCCATTTGTGAATGACCTATCTCCCTTTTCCCTTTCAGTTGTCTTTTATTTTGCTCCTTAATTTATTGAGACGGGGGTACCTCGGTTCACGAATTTAACTTATCATATGATTCTGGGGAAGATGGATGCAGTTGTGTCCATCACTCAGTACAGAATTCAAGCATGGAAGCAAAACTGTGCTAAATGTTTCTGCTTGTGAACTGAATTATTCATGAATAGAAGCATTCATGAACTGAGACGCTACTGTACATGAAAATCTGAAGATTTCTCATGTAAGAGACAGTATATAATGTTTAATCTCACGTGGCTAATTTATTTTATGTAACATTATGGTTTTAAAAGTCATCCATTTTTCTTCTATATAGCAGAGTAGTGCTCCAGTCTGTGGACCAACCATATTTTCTTTATGTACTCATCTGTTGATGAGCATATTGCCGCTACACACATGGGAGTTTATGGATCACTATGTCATGATGTCTTTAAATCTTTAAGGAAAGACACTTATTAGGAAAATAGGTAGGTCGAATTGGATTTTTCTTTTTAGAATGTTGAGGAATCTCCATACTGATTTCCATAGTAGTTATATTAGTTTGCATATCCACCAGCAATGTAGAAGTGTTTGTTCCCCTGTAGACTCACCAATGTTTATTATTTGACTTTCTGATAACAGTCAATGTTTCTCAAGAAGAAATCTTATAAGAGAGGTCAATCTTAAAAGAAATGTTTTTAAAGAGTGTACAGGCCGCAGTACAAATGGCACTGTTGTTTCAGATAAGGGATTTGGTAGAATTCAGGATCTAGATATATTTTTGAAAGACACGAATGCTATGTGAAACTTCTGGGGAACTCCAATGGAAGAGTTGGAAGCATAAAGCCCAATGGTTTTGAGGCAAGTCCATATCCCACTCTATTTCAAAGGAAGCTCAAGGAATGAATGATGAACGGTGAAAGGTTGATCGATGGTTGCCAGGTTACAGTTAAATTGAAGCCAGAATTTCTGAAGTGCTATTACACAGGAGGTGGCTATAAATAATAATAATAATGATAATAATGATAATAATAATAATAATGTACTATTCATTTCAAAACCCTAGAAGAAATGGTTTAAAAAAATTTACCATGAATAACAATTCTTTAAGTATAACTTGATTAATTTAATTTAATTACATGTTATTAATACTGTTTCAAAAGTCAATCCATAAAATACTGCACCTGGGGTGATCACAAAGCCCAGATATGGGTACATAAAATATGTGGCTTTTCTTTACCTATTGTCTAAACATATACATATATATATATATATATATATATATATATATATATATATATTGGTACTGCAGTTTGAACTCATGACACTGTGCTTGCCAGGTAGGTGGTTATACTGCTGAGCAATCTCCTGACCTCAGTACATCGCCTTTAAGTCAGATTAATAATTCAGATACAATTTATATGTTTCTCTGTATTAGTGAAAATAGATTTAGTTTGAATTAAAAATGGATCTTATTTTCTGTATGAAGAGGACTGTAACATTAATGTGAATGAAGTAATAACTAAGAATATTCACAATAAAAGTAATAACCTCATGTGGAAAAATTCTTTTAAAGCATTAATTAATCTTTCAGTACTCTTTAGTTTCCTAATAAGCACTCATGTTAGACTTCTTATTAATTGAGAGAGTTTGATCTAATGGAAAGTGCTTACTCTGGAGTCCTGTGACAGTAATAACTTACAAAAATAGAAGTACATGCTAAATGAAAACTTAAACACTGATTTTCTATTCAAACATAAATGTGAATAATATTAATTTACATATTCTGTCATATGAAATCCCAGTGTTTGTACATTTAACATGTATTTTTTAATTTTTTTATATTTTAATAAGAAAGAAATGACAATGTGGCAGTTTCAAAACACGTTAGGAGTACAGCCACAATAATTAATACAATGTATGTTGTTGTCTTCATAGTAGTTGTTCAGAGCACAAGATGCAGACATGATTTGTTGTATAAACATCGTGAGTATAGATCTTTCTTTCCATTGCACAAAGAAAAAGTAGCTATCTATATCTATATCTATATCGATCTCTCTCTCTCTCTCTCTCTGTATATATATATATATATATATATATATATATATATATATATTGTCCAATAGTCCATAACAGTAGTGTATTATCAGCTCATCTGGCATTATTGGAAGCTGTTGACTTGAGCCTTTTACTTACTACTCAGTAGATTAATGTGGCTTTACTTTTTATACCTTATGGCTAAAATTTACTACTAGATGGCCAAGACTATATTAAAGCAACACCTACATAACGTAAAATGTAACTTTTGTATCTGACAAAGTCAGTCAAATCTCCTTACCCTTAAACCATGTACAGCATGGTGGTCATAGCAATATCACTGACCTTGTGAAAACTTGACAACACAAATCTGCAGAAGAAAATATACTTTTACCCTAGCAATAGGAAGTGAAAGAGTAAATAGAATCCAAGAGGCACAATAAATATGGTGAAAGGGAAAGAAACTACTCAAAATGAAATAACTACTGGGTTGGGGGAAAGGAGAAAACAAAGGGGGGAAAATTAAAAGAAAAATATACATAACATGACAGTTAACAAATTTTACTATTAATTTGGTAGTTCATTGAAAGGAACAGTTTGTGCTTAGGTTGTTGATAAATTTTATATGCCTATATCTGGTAACCTGAGTGACTAACTTGAACATAACAAAGTACAATATAGTAGCCATTCGTATCATCTTGATTTGAAATTCTGTATCATATTTTATTTTTCCATTCTTAAAATCAATTAAATAAGAAGTAAATACTGTTTCAAAATCGGTCATTAGTTTATAGCACTGTACCTGACACACTCATCAAACATACATAGGGATACAGAAAGGACATGGCTTTTAATTCAGATGTGATAACTAATTTTACTGATTTTAATTTCATGCTATCATTATAGATAAGAAAATTAAAATAGTGGTAAAATAGGTTAACTTCAATAGCTATGTGATATAATTTATAGCAAAATATTTAGCATTTCTTATTTCTTTTTCTCTATTTAGGACAGGGACTACAGGGTCTCAATGTGTGGATCAGAGTTGTAGTGATTCTTCTGTTTTCAGCGTCCCAAGTGCGGAGATTATAGGCACACACCACCTGCCCAGTCTCACTCACTGTCTCAGTGCACCCTGGGGGTGGGGCTATACAGCCTACCAAGGATCAAACCTGGCAGCTGCGCTCTGTATAAGCACATGCTTTAGTCTGCTGAGCTATCAGGCCAGCCCTGCATTCCTTATTTTTCAATTCACTTTACAAAATAAACTACCATTGAAAACATTTATTTCTACTGAGGGCAAAATAGTTAATTATTTATTTTACCTGACAAAGGTAAAATTATTCTTGTGAGTAAAAATTTGTTGGATTAGAGTAACACACAAAAATGATGTTCTTACATAAGGGATATAATTTACATATTGGAAATGTGTACTAATGACAAATAAAAACTGAAAAGATATATATGAACAGAAATATACTTACAATTTGTTGAGATATACATGTAGTTCATAAGTAGATAGAAAGCTATGATATTTCACAATTTCAAGTAGAAGTTACAGCTGTCAAAATAAAAATATATACTCAAAGGATAACTGTACTTCAAAATGTTTGGAATACAGCTGATATTCAATGATAAAAGAAAGGAGTTCCAGGTGTACTACTGATTCCTGATGGAGAAAGAAAATCTGTCCATAGAAATTTAAATGACCATGCCAGCAGAGCTTTATCACCAACTAAATTCTTTGGGACCTATCAGGTCATTGGATCAGTCACAGTGTAATTTGTGGCTTTATAGGAGCAGTATATTTTGAATTAAATCTGAATATGTTCAGAGGGCATAAAATGGTCCAGTTCCAGCTGTCAAGATAATGTCTCTCTCAGTTCACATATATCCTCATGGGATGTCCCCAATAAGCAGTTTATAGCAAAAAAAAAAAAAAAAAAAAAAAAAAAAAAAAAAAAAAAAAAAAAAAAAAAAAAAAAAAAAAAAAAAAAAAAAAAAAAAAAAAAAAAAAAAAAAAGCCAGAGTCTAGTTTGTGTGTTGATGTAAGCTAAAACCAGATGGTAAAAGTAAACTGAATGATGACTGTGCTACAGTCCCATCCAGAGGTAATTGAAATGTAGTAGTAAGCAAAAATCTGTCAAGTGTGCAGAGTTGATAAGTCATGTACTTTGGGCAAAGATATAATTAGCTTCATATATCTAGACTTTGAGCAGTGATTGATTGTCTAATTGGCTGGTCAAGGTTTTGGGAGGAGCAGGTCTGAGAGACTGAAGTCAAAGAAGAGGGACATGGATGGATCTATAGCAGTGGGCACGAAGCATGAGGAGTTTACCTGTCACAATAACGATCATGAAAGAGCATTCACTGAAGTATATGAAGAAGTCCCAGTTGGATGACTTTGTCAGTAGAGGTAAGTCAGCCTCTGTTTATCATCCTAGCTTGTTACAATACCCCTATGAATGAAGTAATCATGATACTGTTATATAGGCTATGCTTCAAGCCAATAATATAGGCTCCTTGCTAAGGCTGATTAGCTGCTCTCACCTCACTTTCTGACTTTTCTGTATCAGAGGATGGTTCTAAGCCTTCAGTATGGCATTGTATCTTAAAGAGATAAATCAGCATCTTAATGGTAAGTTAATTACATCTTGCCCTAGAAGAAATAATGATTTATAATAACTGGGATTTACTTAAATTAAATTTAAGCTTTTTCTTTCTTTTTGAAGTGCTTAGGCCAACTTTCCTATCTGATTGTAAAGAAATACTGATTTAACAACAGAAGCTTCTGCATCTTGGATGCTTCTTGTGTTAATGAAATCACTTTATGGAAAAGGAGGCATAACACTGAGTGTATAACAGTGGGCTCACTTGGTTCCACAAAGAGTTGGTGTGCCATGGTTTCTTGAGAGTACAGATGAAGACGTAAGTCAACATCTTGTAGATAATGTCTATAATTTTGGGCTTTGTTTTTCAAAGGACAGTCTATGTCTCAAGCCAACAGTCATGATATGGTATTCTGTCTCCAACAGGCAGGATATTCAGATGTGGAGGAAAATGGATGGGTACAGAAGTGGCCCCTTTCATTATCATTTCCAATGATCCACTGGGAAACTTGAAAACTCACTGGCCAACTTCTGTGGCTAGATGTCACTTGCCAGAGGGTGTGTGCTTCCACTAGGGGACACTGTAAGATTCCTACTAAACTTAAAACTATAGCTGTCTGATAATTTTAGGTTTCTTAGGTCACCTGATCAGCAGGTAAAGAAGAAAGTTAAAATATTGGCAAGTTCAATAGACTTCTATCACCAGGAGCACATTGGGGGTCTTTCTTCTGTATGCATTTTTAACTGAGAATAGGCATTGGTCATGGAGAAAAGGGACTGGAGAAGAGAGAGGCCAGTCGTCTTTCTGTGATATCCAGCCTCCTGGAAATCTTGAGCTTCTCAAGACAGATTCTCACTCCATATAAATGATCTCCGAATGTCATATGAAATGAGGATATTCCCAACATGAGCCAGCCCCATAAGCCACCTACAGAAGGCACTGGAGTGAAGCATTGCCAATCATGAGAAGTCCTGCGTATTGAATCTCAGGGAAAGACGTATGTTCATTAACCATGAGACAAAGGAGAATATGATAGCAGATTTTAATGCCAGAACATAGTGCTAGAGGAGACATTGGGTGATTTTTCAAGAGCTAAACTGAAGGAATTGTTCAGTGCTACCCAAGGGACATATCTAGCGCTTGTGAGGACTTTTATTTTTATTAAAGTAAATATAAAGGGAATGACTTTATCTTTTCAATGCAGACTTGTTGAAATTACTTATTTCTTAATGCATGTTTCCAGTGCATAATGACTACATTATTCATGCAGAGTATGTATAAAACACCTCCGAATTCATTTTTGTCCTGTTCTCATCTCCTGCTTTCCCATTCCCACCAATATTTCACTTCTCCATTTGAAAAAGCTCTATTTCTATCTTTTTGTTCAACTATTTTTTTCAAAACCCATTTTCCTTCCTTCTCTGCTCACTTCTTCCATCTCTTGTTCCCTTTTCCATTTGAAAACGATTTCTCTACTTACTATTTAAACTTGTGTGTTTGGTTTATTTCACTTAAGATGATGGTCTTATGTGCATCCATTCTAAAATATACAATATATATTGTGAAAAAGAGAGAAATTTTCAAAAGGAAAAAGGAACCAGGATTAGGGGGAAAGGGAAAGATGGAAAGGAAAATGGAAAAATATAAGTCAGTTATATTATTGGTGTCTCTTAGTTTATTGAAAATGGTTGGTGCTAGTATTTATTGGAGAAATTTTTATGTCCATATCTTCTACTCTGAGCAACTACTTTAAATATAATATACAATGTAATGACTATTGTTATTCTCCTATCATTTTGTTATGAAGTTTTGTTTTACCTTTTCTCCATAAAAGCATTTGGTTACCTAAAATTCCTGAAATATCCTTCTTTATAACAATACAGTACTCAGTTGTGCTTAAATATCACATTTTCTTTATCCATTCATCTGTTTATGAGCATACAGGACATTCCAAATATTTAGCTTTTGTAAATTATAGTGATAAAAGCCACAAGCTTGGGAATGCATGTTTCATTGTAGTACAACAGTTTTAATTCCTCAAAAAACTAAAGCTAAAAATTCCATTTGACCCAATTATTCCCTTCTTAGCTATCTTCTCATAAGAGTTAGTCATCATACTACATGTGTGATGTGCATTCTCATATTTATAGCTTGTGGGATTTGCCTTAAACAGACAGAGGAAGGATTAGCTTGCTCTATTACAGGGCCTATTCAAGAAGCAATTAGGCCATAGGCATTTATTTTCGTGTATTCCTTTTTATGTGCCCCATCCTTTTACACCTAGCATCTACCACGTTATCCTAAATTGTTTTTCCAAATCCATTATTTTTCTGGGTGCTTACCATGTGCAAGGAGTTAAGCAAAGTTCAAACTGTAATGAAACTAGGGGATTGAGACTTTGGGTTAGATTAAGATAGAAGTTTGAGTAGTCAGGTTGCCTCCCCAACAAATTGAGATCCACCAGGGAAGACAGGTTATTTATCTTCACTGAAAGGCAATAAAGCAGAAGTGCCAACACCAACAGTGCATTACGTCTTCAAGGGAAGAAGTTGTTCAGATGTTTGAAAGTCAGGAGTCTTCACGAAGGAGAAGGCATTTGAGTGAAGACCTGATTAGTAAGTAGAAGCTTTCCAGGATGAAGAGAGCTATCATTCTGAGCAGAGGGGAAATGGGAGAAAATACCAGTTACAGATACACCTGTATGGAATGGAGAGTGAGACTTTGTGTGGCTCAGAAGATTCACAAACAACTGTGGTGCTGTTTTGGGTATGAGCATGCCTGGCACCTGATCCCCAGCTTACACACTGCACATCTAGTCAAACATCCAAGGGAGAAGCTGTGTCCTGCAAGACAAAGCATTTATCCAACAAGTTATTATTATTGGAGGACAGGATCTGTTCATATTTTCTCTTATTGTTGTGGAGTTTGTCTCAGTGTATTATGGGAAATTACCAACTCTCTAAGTTATTCTCATTCCAGAAATCAGATGCCAGTGGAAGATTTCTCCTGTGAATGTCTTTGATGACCTGGGGTTAATAGCCTTTGCTTTATGTTAGAAACTTTGACACATTCTCGAGAACAAAAAACCCAAAAATGTCTTTTTGAAGAGTCCCCTTGTGGTTCTGGAAAGCATATGCCTAGGAAATTCAGTCCTCAGGTTAATCAAGGAGGGGTAGGGAGAAAACTAGTTGGTAGCTAACAACAAAGGGGGGAAATCAAAGCCAGGGCCACACACACAATCGGCAAGGTATGAATGCATTTAATACTTAATTAGTTCAGTCACAAATGCCTATTTCTTCACCCAACACACACACACACACACACACACACACACACACACACACACACGGACGCACACACACACACTTTTCAGACACCTCCAATGTCTTCACAAAGATTGACTTAAAAAATTCAGTTGAGTGTTGCTGCAAGGTGCCATGCAATGGAAATCTAGGCTTGTAAAAATATTACCATGTGTCCTCATCTACCTAATTCATCAACCCTGGTACCATGGACTTCTTGCTCTTCTCTAAAGTCACAATGGCCTTGAAAGGTAAATATTTTGAATAAATTCAAGACATCCAGACAGCCATCACAGCACAACTAAAGACATTCAGGAAAGAGGACTTTCAGAACACTTTCAGAAAGTGGCAAGAAAGCTAAGTGTGATTGAAGTGATGGGGAAGTTTTCAGGGAGATCAATAGCAAGGTGCTTGTTACCATATTAAGTGAAAAAAAGGAAGCACAAGCTATATTTGACTACATCGTTGTATATGAGTAAAGTGGAACATGAAGCCCACTAGGAATGTATAATTTCCTTCATGTTTTTTCTCATCAATCTGACTGCTTTTCTTGGACTTTCATCAGGTTCAGAGTTCAGGATATAATTTATATGTGTCCCTCATAGGTTCATGTGTTGGAAACAGTAATATTAAGGGGTTCCAGACAGAGAGCTCAGAAGACTAAAGTTCCTGCTTAGGCAGATACAGGGACTGCGGGCTTTGATCCCCAATGTGCCTTGCCAGCCCCCTCCCAGGGTGAGTGCACTGGGACAGTGGCTGAGACTGGACATTGTGGTATACACCTGTAATCCCAGTGCTTGGGAGGCTGAAAACAGGAGGATCACTAAGAGTCCGATCTGTATAGTGAGACTCTTTAGACCCAATACTAAATACATTTTTTTTTAAAAAAGAGGTAATAGGGGAAATTGAAGAAACTTTAACCTCAGAAGAGGACAAGGTAATTTTCTGGGACCAGAGTTACTTCTTACACAAGACAATACTCATAAAAAGCAAGACTGTCCTCTCCTATTTCTAGATTCATGTCCCACTTTACAATTTCTTCTGGCATACACTCTCCCCATGGTGCTATTTATCATCATGGGATACTGCAAAGGAGATCTTCACCAGAGGCCAAATTAATTGAATCTACAATATCTTGAATTTGTGATATCCAAAGCTGTACACCAAATAAACTTCATTTATTAACATATCATTTAGCTTCAACTATCAAGGCAGTAGAAAATGGACCAAAATACCTGGCTTTCCATAGTAATGGGGTTTGATAGTGGACAGCCATGCCTATTATTCCCATAACAGCCACCACTGGCCCCTCCACTCCAGAGCTCACAACTTGACACTGGTCTTTTCTCTATCAGTACCCAAACTTGAAGGCAGGGTGACGCAGTGTCTACTTATACCTTTTTTTTTTTCACATTCTAACATCTGTGACCTTGATCACTTTATACATCAGGATGAAGTCTCTTTTATTCATCTATAAAAAAGTAATGACATTAATAATACCCATATCAACGGGTTATTTATAAAGGTTAAATGAGAATTTCTGGGTAAAGTACACAATAAAATGCCTGACATATAAAACATAATTGAAAATATTATTGATTAGTGTCTATTTGACTCATTATACTTCAGCCACACAATTAATAAAAGACAGAGTGAGGACTTGAATAAATGCTTTATGACTTGGTCACATGTATTAGTTTAAATGGCTTTCAACTTATTGTTAGAGGGAACTTTGCATTTTTTCTTACCTTACTTTCTTGGTAGGCTCTCTGCATAAAGCATTGGAGATGTCAAGATGAACAAGACATTATTCCTGCCTTTGAAGAGTATGTGGGAGAGAATGGTGACCAAATAGATTATTAGACGGAGATTGTACTGTGAATGTAAAACTCTGCAAAAGCAGAAGTTGGAGGGAATTGTTTCAAAGTGAGGATAAAGGTAAGAATTCTTACAAGGGACAGTACATGATGTCAGCTCGGACAAATAAGTGGGAGTTGGTCTTGTACAAGGGAGATATCTGTGTTTGTGGCTGGAGGACTTGTGCATAGAACCCAGGTCCAGTTCAGAGTGCTTGAGTAAGTAAGATTTAAGGTGGAAGAGTACCTTAGTGTTAAAGAAAGATGACGAGTAAGATGAAGCTACAACATTAGGCAGTGTGTGAACAGGTCAAGAAAGGTATTGGACTTTAACTTAGAGAAAATTTTCCTGAGAGTAACGGAGAAAACAGGCTGATTTTAAGTGGAATAATGAGATATTTGGATATCGTGTTTAAAAAGATGCAAATGGACCCTCACATGATGGTACATACTTGAATCCTCAGCTATATAGGAGGCTGAGTAAAGATTGTAAATTCAGGCTAGCCTGGGCAACTTAGAGAGATCCTGTCTTTAAAAATTGATGGGGGGTATAGGTCAGTGGTAAAGCTCCTTTGGTTTTAATACCAAGTACCCAATACCAGAGAGAGAGAGAGAGAGAGAGAGAGAGAGAGAGAGAGAGAGAGAGAGAGAGGAAAGAAAGAAAAAATGAAAAAGAAGTAAAGAAGAAAGAAGGAAGGAAGGAATGAAGGAAGGAAGGAGGAAGGACTTGAATAGGAACACCAGATAAGAGATTTATGTAGTAGTTCAGACTAGTGAAGATTATTAGCTTACACTAGAATAGCAGTAGGGGGAATGGTAAGTACATATCTCATATAAAATATGTTTGGGAGATAGAAAGGATAAGACTGTCTTTGATGGATTGGATTTGAATCGGGAGAGAAAGGGCGGGGAACAGAAGATGAATGAAACAAAGGAAAAGAAAGAGAAATAAATTGCAAAGAATGAAAGAAAGAAGAAAAGATGGAACAAGGAAAGAAGAAAGAAAGAAAGAAAGAAAGAAAGAAAGAAAGAAAGAAAGAAAGAAAGACTTGGATAGGCATACTAGATAAGAGATTTTTGCAGTAGTTAGGTTAGAGAGATACCAAAGGTTAATCTAAAGATTTTGGCCTAAGCAGCTGCATGAATGATTGTAACATTTAGTAAGATTTGAAACAGAAAAGAAATTGTCACTATCTTCTCGTTTTGCATATCACAATATTGAGTCCCTTATGTGGCCATGGTACACCCAAGACGACACAGAAATTAAAGACACATGAGGGATAGGATATAATTTTTATTTAGCTGTTCTCTAACATTTTTCCTATTCCATTAAAAAGTTCCTCAGCTTAGCAGTGTTTGTATTCTGGTAAGAGATAAATGAATCAAATTAACATGTAAAGCCCAATATCAAAGCAGAGAGGGTAGAATCTTGGATCATAAATTTACAGTTTTGGGCTCAGCCTAAACTCCAGCCCCCAGATATGACCTGCCATTCTAGACCTGTGCACATTCCCTAGCTTCAGTCTGGACCCCGCTGGCCATCTTTTCCCGGCTGGCAAGTGCTCTCTGCCCGGGTTCATCTACAGACTCATCAACAGCACGAGCTCTGATTCCACCCACCTTCCCGACCAGGGCTCAGGTTGGCCAGGTAAAACTCTCTCAGCCCGAATTCATTCCCCACCTTGACAATTACCGTAACTCTGACCACAGCCACAGTCCCCACACAGTCACCCACCATTGCAACATGGCCTACCACCACCATGACCCATGGGACCTCATGGTAGCCAGCCGCCGGAGCTCTGACTTGAAGCCAAGCATGTCTGGAGGGGAAGAAGCTTGGTGGACACAGACCCAGATTTCCATAGGTGTTAACTGTATAAGTTCACCAAAGTGAAGAGATCACTGCTATAAAAACTGATAAAGACAAGGAGCAAGATGCAATCCCAAATCTGGAGTCCACCAAAAACAAATACAGGACACACTACCATGGAAGAAAATAGTAATCATGCAGCAGAATCCTCTGAACTGGTAGCATCCAAGGTAGAAAGACAAGTACACAAATGTATAGAGCAAATTAGAACAGAGATGACATCTAAAGTAAAAAAATGCATGAATTAATAGAGTATGAAGTGGAAAAACAACTGCAGAAACGCATAGAGGAAACGAGAGAAGAAATAAGGTCTGAAGTTAAAAAGACATCTCTAAATTAATAGCATCTAAAGTAGGGGAACAACTACAGAAAGATAGAGGAGAACAGAGCAGAAGTAATCCCTGCACTAGAGAGAGAAAGGGTAACTATAATGAGAGACTTCAATACTACTAAAGAAGACAATGATAAAAACTTGGAGGAGAGTGGAAAAATGATAGATTCCTCAATTGAGCAATATAGGAAAGAAATAGATTGCATGAAACAGTTTCAAAGAGATAAAAAAGAAAATAAAATCTCAATCACAAGCTGGCAAAACTGTATGAATGAAAGTGAAAATTGAGTCACAGATCTTGAAGGCACCGTTGCATCTAGTGAAAAGGTAAGAAAGGACCTCTTAAAAACAACAAGGACGCAGGAAAAAATAATTCAACATCCGCAAGATGATGCAAAAATGTACAATGATATTAATAGGATTCAGTGAAAAAGATTCAACAGAGATGATATAAAAAGAATATGGACAGAAATAATAGCAGAAAACTTCCCAAATATGAGAACACAATCAGACATTCAGTAACTGAAGCATAAAGAACCCCAAATAACATCAACCCAAATAAAAACACACTCAGACATATAATAGTCAAGAATCCACAAATTCAGCGCAAGAATAATATACTAAAAGCTGCTGGAGAAAAGAAAGAGATCACATTTAAAGGAAAACCCATCAGAATAATGGCAAATTTCTCCTCACAAACCATGAAGTCAAGAAGAGCATGGAGCAGAGTGCTTCAAGTCCTCCATGAAAACAAATTTCAGCCCAGACTGCTATACCCAGCAAAATTCTCTTTCAAGTACAAGGGAGAAGTGAAATACTTCCATGATAAGGAAGAACTAAAGAATTTCATGACATTAAAGCCAACTCTACACAGTATACCAAAAAAATATCTTAGAGAGAAACCAAAACGACTCAAACTCGAGAAATGAGAACAGAAAGATCCCGCCAAATAGGGTAGTCAATTAAACACAGGAGAAAAAGGAGTAAACAATAGTAAGTAAAAGTCATGTCAATTGTAAGTAAATATATTTCAATAATAACCATCAATGTAAATGGACTTAATTCTCCAAATAAAAGGTATAGACTGGCAGAATGGATAATGAAGGAAAATCCAACCATATGCTGTATACAAGAAATACACTTAACTCACAAAGAAACTCATACGCTAAAAGTTAAAGGATGGAAAACAATAGTACATGCTCCAGCACCTCAGAAAAAAGCAGGGGTAGCAATCCTGCTTGCAGACAGTCTAAATTTCAAACGAAGATTGACCAAACAACAAAAAAAGAAAGCTACTACATATTGGTTAGGGGAAAAATTCAAGATGAAGACAGAACACTCATAAATATGTATGCATGCAACGCAGGAACAGCAAGTTATATAAGGCAAACCTTAATGGACATGAAAAACCTAATATCCAATACCACAATCTTAACAGGAGACCTTAACACCCCCTTATTCGAAAAAGATAGGTGAAGCAGACAAAAAATTAGCAAAGAAGTAGCAGAACTGAACCACAAATTGGCATAACTGGAATTAGTTGACATACCCATAGTGTTAAACCAAGCGTTTGGGAATACACATTTTTCTAAGCTGCACATGGGACATTTTCTTAAATAGACCAAATATGAGTACATAGGTCATGCTTAAGTATGTGCAAGAAAACAGAAATTATTCCATGCATATTATCTGACCACAGTGCAATGAAAATGGAAATGAATGACAAAAGAAACCACAAGAACTCCGCAAATACTTGGAAATTAAACAACACTCTTCTCAACAACCAGTGGGTTACAGATTAAATTAAACAAGAAATTAAACAATATCTACAATTTAATGAAAATTCAAACACAACCTACCAGAATTTATGGGATGCAATGAACGCAGTTCTTAGAGGGAAATTTATAGCGCTGAACTCACACATTAGGAAAAAAGAATGGGAACAAATAAATACATTCATGGAGCACCTTACCTGACTAGAAAGAGAAGAGCAAATGAAATACAAAGCCCAAAGATGGGAGGAAATTACAAAGATTAGAGGAGAAATTAATTCAATTGAGATAAAGAAAACAATAGAAAGAATTAATGAATGAAAAAGCTGATTATTTGAAGGATTAAATGAAATTGATAAGCCCCTAGCTAAGCTCACTAAAAAGAGGAAAAAAAAAAAAAGACTCAAATTCAAGCAATAAGGAATGAAAAAGGTGAAATTATTACAAACACAGCAGAGATTCAGAGGATGATAAATAGCTACTTTGAGCATCTTTACCCTCAGAAAATTGAAGACACAGATGAAATGGATACAATCCTACAAAAGCACAAATTACCCAGAGACAAGAAGATATAAGAACTCTCAATAACCCAATAAGAGCCAATGAAATGTGAAACGTAATAAAAATCCTACCACCAAAGAAAGTCTGGGACCTGAACGATTGACCACAGAATTCTATAAGAAATTTATAGAAGGTGTAATTCCAGCACTCCTCAAATTCTTCAATGAAATTGAAAAGGGAGCAATCCTTCCAAAATTATTCCTAGAGACAAGTATTAGACAGATACTAAAACCAGAGAGAGATGCAACTGAAAAAGAAAACTACAGACCAACTTCTCTCATGAAGATAGATGAAAAATCCTCAATAAAATCCTTGCCACTAGGATACAACAAATCATCAAGAAGATTATACACCATGACTAGGTAGTATTCATCCCATCGATGCAAGGATGGTTCAATATACACAAATCTATAAATGCAATACACTATATCAATAGAGCCAAAAGAAAAAATCGCACGATCATCTGAATTGATGCAGAAAAGGCCTTTAACAAAGTCCAACACTCATTGATGCTCAAAGTGTTACAGAAGATTGGAATAGAGGGCCTCTACCTCAACCTGATAAAACTCATCTACAACAATCCACCAGCCAACATAATTCTAAATGGGGAAAAACTGAAGTCTTTTAGTCTCAAATCTGGCACAAGAATGTCCTCTATCACATTTGCCTTATATTTGTTGCCCTGAACTCTCTTTGCAATTCTGGGTCTTCTTTCATTCCAAATAAATTTTAGGAATGATTTCTCGAGGTCTGTGAGGTATGTTCATGTTTTTTTTTTTTTTTTTTGATAGGAATTGCAATAAATCTGTATAACAATTTAGGGAATATGTCCATCTTCACAATTTTGTTTTTTCCTATCCAGGAGCAGGGAATATCTTTCGATTTTCTGAATCCCTCAAGTCCTCTATCACTCCTATTCAATATAGTTCTGGAATCATTAGCTACAGCCATTAGACAACAAAGAGATATAAAGAAATAAGATTAGTTAAAGAAGAAGTGAAATTATCACTATTTTCAGATGACATGATGCTCTAGTTTGAAGACCCAAAAAAGTCCACTAAAGCTACTAGAATTAATATGCAAACTCAATAGCATAGCAGGCTACAAAGTCAACACAGAAAAGTCAATAACATTCCTCTACACTGATAACAAGCACACTGAGAGAGAAATTAGAGAAACAATACATTTTATGACAGCGCCAAAGAAAATGAAATACATACGAATTAACCAAGCAAAAGTTCTTTTCAATCTAAACTACAGTACTGTGAAAAAAATAGAAGTTCCTTGAGGATTTCAGAAAATGTAAAGATGTTCCTTGCTCCTGGATAGGAAAAAGCAAAATTGTGAAGATGGACATGTTCCCTAAATTGTTATACAGATTTATTGCAATTCCTATTAAAATACATTGAACATACATCACAGACCTGGAGAAATCATTCCTAAAATTTATTTGGAACGAAAGAAGACTCGGAATTGCAAAGAGAGTTCACGGCAACAAATGTAAGGCAGGAGGCATGACTATTCCTGACCTAAAGTTATACTACAAAGCTACAGTGATGAAATCATCATGGTATTGAAAAAAAAAAAAAACAAAAAAAAAACAGACCTGAGGATCAGTGGAATAGATTAGAAGATGCAGAAGCAAATACAAACACACTCAGCCACCTTATCTTCCACAAAGGGGTCAAACACGCTTACTGGATGAAACATAGCCCCTTTAACAAATGATGCTGGAAAAACTGGCTCTCTACATGCTGAAAACTAAAACTTGACACACGTCTTTCACCATGCAGTGAACTAAATTCAAAATGAATTAAAGATCTAAACACTAAAAGAGAAACATTAAATCTCCTTGAAGAGAAAGTGGGGAAAAACTTGCAGACATTTGGGTAAGCAAAAAGTTTATGAACAAAAATAAGAATGCAAGTTCAACTCTTGAAAGCATTAATAAATGGGACCTCCTCCTGCTAAGAAGTTTTTGCATGTCAAAAGAAATTACCAACAGAGTGAAAAGACAACCTACAAATTTCGAAGAGATTTTAACAAAGAAATATTCAAACAAAGGTCCTCTATCTAGAATCTATAAAGAGCTAAAAACCATTAGGGTCCCAAATTGAAAGACTCAATCCAGAAATGGGCATCTGATATGAGCACACACTTCTCAGAGAAAGAATTTCAGCAAGCCTATAAGTACATGAAGAAATGCTCCACATCACTAGCCATCCGTGAAATGCAAATTAAAACAACACTTAGTTACCATCTCACTCCCCAAAGAAGGGCTATCATAAAGAAATCAAGCAGCAACACATGCTGGAGAGGCTGTGGGGAAAGAGGAACCCTTCTCCCCTGCTGGTGGGAATGCAGAT
>PVJA010039147.1:5893-19450 GCA_004027025.1 Myocastor coypus | reverse complement strand
TTTAAAAAAAGAACTGAAGGAGTTTTTTTTTTTTTTTTTTTTAAGGTATGTTACAGTGAGAAGATATATTTTGTTAGCTTGGTTTTTATTTATTTATTTAATTTTATTTATTTATTTGTTTGTTTGTTTTGCGGGACTGGGGTTCAAACCTACGCCCTTGTACTTGCCAGGCAGGCACTTGTACCTCGGAGTTATCTCCCCAGCCCACTTGGTTTTTATTTTATTTGATTTTCTTTAACTTTATGTTATGGCTGGCTCAGCCTGCCCTGGGGGTGGGGCTGGCGCAGCATGTGGTGCTGGGGATCTAACTGCATCCCTGCGGTTGCCTAAGCTTGCCTAAGCAGGTGCTCTAGGCTGCTGAGCCATCTCGACCGCCCTGATTTTATTTGATTTTCATTAACTTGATTTTTTTTTTTTCTGCAACGCTTTCTTCCAGAGGGCGCCGTCCTTCCTGGCAGTTGCCTTCCTCCTGGCGGCCAGCACGTCGCTCAGCTCCTCATGCTTCCTCTTGGCTCGGATATGCGTTCCCAACCTTTTCTTGGTGAATTTGGGGGCGCGTTTGTCCTTGGAGACCTGGAGCAGCTCCATGGCATGCTGCTCCTAGGTGACGAAGCCACACACCTCCCGGATCATGTCCCACACGAACAGAACTTGGTGCATTTGGTGAGGCGTCCGCAGCGGCAGCTGTGCCTTGGTTTGCTCACGTTCTTAGTCACCTTGTGGCCCTCGTGGAGGCCCACGGCCATGGAATAGCAGAGGGCCATGGCTACTGTTCTTCAGTGGTTGCTGTGGCCGAAGGTTAACTTGAATTTTATTTTATTTTATTTTTTCTTGTTTCAGCACTTTTATTTGTTTATTTATTTATTTTTATGGCTGGCTCAGCCTGCCCTGAGGGCAGGGCTGGCGCAGCATGTGGTGCTGGGGATCTAACCATGGTCCCTGCAGCTGCCTGCAGGTGCTTTAGATCACTGAGCCATCCTGCCGGGCCCCTAACTTGATTTTTAATGTTTAAAAATAAGGGGGCTGGGGAGATAGCCCCTTGGCACAAGTGCCTGCCCGGCAAGGGCAAGGTCGTGAGTTCGAACCCCGGTTCCACTGAAAAACAAAAAAAGAAACAGAGGACTGAGAAGTCTTGGGCCAGGGAGATACCTCAATGGAATAAGTGTTTGCCTGGCAAGCTCAGGGTACTGAGTTCAGTCCCTGGTACCACAATAAATAAACAAGCAAAAAACAAAAATAAGATATGTCATTTGTGAGTCTTCGTTTGTACCATGTCCAAGGGCGTTGTCCAGACAGGGCTCAGGTGGGTGCCAGTCCTTCCCCTGTCAGCTCTTTGCCTTGCTTTTGTGCTGCGTTTTTCTATTGGCTGAATAAGCCGTTAAGCATTGTTTCGTTGCTCTACACGCATCACACAACGGTTTAGAAATAAATGGAAACCTGGCTGGTCATGCCCTTCTCTGTCCACCAGAGGGAGGCATGACCCTGTTGTGGAAAACTAAAGCTTGTTTTTTTAGAAACAGGAGGTTGGTTCTTTGTAGCATTTGTAGCACCCGTAATAAATCCATACAGGGCTAGAGGCATGGGAGTTGGTAAAGGAAGTTATTTATTTATTTATATTATGGTTGACTCAGCCTGCCCTGGAGATGGGGCTGGCACAGCACGTGGTGCCAGGGATAAAACCGCGGTCCCTGCAGTTGCCAAAGCTTGCCTAAGCAGGCACTTTAGACCGCTGAGCCATTTCACTAGCCCTGGTAAAGGAAGTTAAATGCTATCATCCACTCATCCACAGCAAGACAAACCATCCTAACAGAGTGATGTGCTAGGACACAGGGATGCCCACGAACTCCACAACTCAGGACACGGAGGCTGGAGGATCACGCATTGGAGGGCAACCTGGGAAATGTACTGAGGGCTTGTCTCAAGGCACAGTTAATCTTTGTTTTTTTTTTTTTTTTTTTTTTTTTTTTTTTTTTTTTTTTTTTTTTTTTTTTTTTTTTGGTCTCTTTGAGACAGGGTCTCACTATGCAGTTCAGGCTGGCCTTGAGCTCACTTTTGTAGCCCAGGCTGGTCTTGAACTTGCACTGATCCTCAGGCACAGTTAATCTTAAATACATCTGGGGGTGTCGTTGAATGGAAATGCACTTGCCTAGCTTGGGTGTCATCCCCAGAATCTCAGGATGGGGAGGGGGTAGGAGCCCTGACTTGTATGCAGTACTTATGGCTTTCCATAGAGGAAAAGTAATATCTGACCTAAAAAGCCAGCCAATGGCCAATAGCCTGGGGGCTTCTGAAGGAAACAGAACTGGGCTCGCGCTCAGCTAGGAGAGTCTTGGTGGAGCTCCTTCCACCATGGCTGACTTCAAGCTCCCATCGTGTTCGTAACCAAGCAGTTAATTTCTTGGCTGTTTAACGGTCATCTCGCTCAAGCCAGCATGAGGAGGTGGCTCCCACACACCATTGAGCTCTGAGTGTCCCTCTCGGAGTACTGTGGAAAAATGAGGGACTCCAAGGGAAAGACACAGTGCTGGGCCTGCCCACCTGTAGGGTTGAGTGAGACCCTAGGCACATCAGTGGCCTTCAGGACTGAAATCCAGTCAGCTCAGGTAAAGTGCTCTGGAACTTTCTGTGAATCTCTATGAAAAACATTAAAAACACAGAAGCAACTTCCCACCCTCTGGAAGGGGCCTCAAAATTCCTCCTTTTTTTTTTTTTGCAGAACCAGGGTTCGAACTCATGACCTTTCACTTGCCAGCCTGGCACTTGTGCCCCTGAGCTATCTCCCAAACCCTAATCTGAAACAAGCTTGCCCTCTTTGTCACAGTCACGGAAATAGGAAGGTAGTGTGTTCCCTGGAACTGCTGAATGAAGGGTAGTTTTGTCTTCCTCCTCCACCTCCTCCTTTCCACCTCCTCGTCCTCTTCGTTTGAAAGCAAACGGCCTCATGCATCTTTGTCTCTGGTAGGCACTTAAGGTGTCATGGTTTTTCTTTCCATTAAAGGAGCATTCTGACAGAATGACTATATGAGGCCAAGAAACATTCTCCAAGAAGTGTTTTATGAAAGAAATGTGATGTGGAATGTCAGAAAAATTTTAAGGTGAAAATAAAGAAGCTGCCGGACGTGGCAGCGCACACCTGTAATCCCAGCACTTGGGAGGCTGAGGCAGGAGGATCAGTGCGAGTTCAAGGCCAGCCTGGGCTACAAAAATGAGCTCAAGGCCAGCCTGAACTGCATAGCGAGATCCTGTCTCAAAAAGACACACACACACACACACACACACACACACACACACACACACACACACAAAAGGGAAAGAAAGAAAGAAGCTGTCAAGAATTTTCTCCCTTGAGGTGGGGGTACAGGGAATAGTTCAGTGGCAAAAGTTCCTGCCTAGCAAGCGCAGGACCCTGGGTTGGATCCCTAGTACCCAAAGGAAAAGAAGTTTCTCCTTTATTTTATTTTATTTAATTTTTTCTTGTTTCAGAACATTTTGCTTATTTATTTATTTTTATGGCCAGCTCAGCCTGCCCTGAGGGCAGGGCTGGCGCAGCATGTGGTGCTGGGGATCAAAACACGGTCCCTGCAGCTACCTAAGCTTTCCTAAGCAGGCGCTTTAGGCCACTGAGCCATCCTGCCGGGCCCCAGAATTTCTCCCTTGAGTGGTATTTGAGACTTAGATAGTTCTGGGAGAGTCGATGTGGGCAGGGAAGGCAGGGCTAAGATCAGGCAGCAAAGCCTGAGAGGTTTTAACACTGGCAGTGAACATTCAGAAACCCCAGTGGTAGCAGTGAGGCAGGAACTGAATCTGCCGTGAGGGGTGGGTGTGATTCTGTGCGAGAGTCAGGTGGCTGTGTGTGTGTGTGTGTGTGTGTACACGTGAACCCAGAGCCCTGCGCGTGTGAGATAGGTCTTCTACCGCTGGGCTCCACCTCCCATCCTGATCTGGGCTCCTGTAAGTGCAAATCCAAAGATTCAGTTCGAAGTTTTCATAATGCCCGTTAGTGATGAAGGCAGTGGCAGAGGGCTGGTGTGGAAACACACCGTGCAAGTGTAGAAGCTAGCATCACCCAGGGTGGTGGCTCTCGCAGCACACTGGGGCTGCTGGGTGGCAGGACACATGCAAGTTGGTCAGGGACACACGTGGCTCCACCACTGGCAGAGCCACCAAGCAGAGATTTGGGAGCAAATTGCTTCCGTGTATAGGAAAAAAAGTGTGGAGATAAAAGAGAAGAGAGAAACCGTGAGAGAAGGCAGTGGTCCCCTGGACAGCATGGCGATCCCTGAGAGGCCGCGTGAGCTGTGTGGAGTTCATTTCTGATTGTAATTCCCAGCAAAGGAGGGCACTGAACAATGGGACAAAAATAAGCCTTCTCTCTGGTTCAACTCATCCTATCAAGCAGTAATGAGTGTGAGAGGAATATCTTTTCTTTGGGCATAAGAGATCAGCCACATACATATGTATTTTTCTTGAGGTAGTAAATTTCACCTCTCCTTTCTTCCTTTTGAGAAATTGGTACATCATGGTTGTTCATATATATGCATCAAATAACGGTAGGATATTCCAATACACAAGTTATGATCAAAGTAATTACCATGTGTGATAACCAGATTATGATAATCATCTCAAGCATTTCTTTGTGTGTGTGTGTGTGTGTGCGTGTGTGCACAGCTCCGACTCATAGTGATCCTCTTGTTTCCTGCCTTATACATGCTGGGATTACAGGTGCGTGCCACCATGCCTGGACTCCATCCCCAGCTCAGTATGCTTGAGAGCCGGGCTGGCATGGCAGGCAGGGCCAGGAACCGAACCCTGGCCCCTTCGCTTGCATAAGCAAGCACTTAGTCTGCTGACCTATACCATGGGCCCTATCAAGCATTCCTTATCCCCCCCCCCCCCCCCCCCCCCCCCCCCCCCCCCCCCCCCCCCGCCCGATGGCTCAGGCTGCCTTAAGGGAAGGTGTGGGGATCAAACCGCCATCTCCAGTGCCTGATTGGGATTGCCCACGCAGCCGCTTAAATGACTGAGCTAACCTGAAAGCTCCACTTATTTCTTTGTGTTAAGAATATTAAAAATACTCTTCTACCCATTTTGAAATGCATAGTAAATTATTACTAACTGTAGTCACCCTGCTGTGCTGTAGAGTGCTAGAACTTAGGCCTCCTCTGTTTATCTGATAGGGTTTTTAAAATTTTATTTATTTATTTTTTCTTGTTTCAGAACTTTGTTTTATTTTTTTAAAAGAATTTTATTAATTTTTTTTCTTGTTTCAGAACTTTTGTTTGTTTGTTTATTTATTTTTTATGGCTGGCTCAGCCTGTGCTGAGGGCCAGGCTGGCGCAGCATGTGGTGCAGGGGATCGAACCGCGGTCCCTGCAGCCTCCTGCAGGTGCTTTAGACCGCTGAGCCATCCTGCTGGGCCCCTGTTTGTTTATTTTTATTTTATTTTATTTTATTTTTAAAGAATTTTTTATTTTATTTATTTTTTTCTTGTTTCAGAACCTTTATTTGTTTATTCACTTATTTTTATGGCCGGCTCAGCCCGCGCCCTGAGGGCAGGGCTGGCGCAGCATGTGGTGCCGGGGATCGAACCACGGTCCCTGAAGCCGTCCAAGGTTTCCCAAGCAGGTGCTTTAGACCATTGAGCCATCCCGCCAGGCCCTGTTTGTTTATTTTTACGGCCAGCTCAGCCTGCCCTGAGGGCAGGGCTAGCGCAGCATGTGGTGTGGGGGATTGAATTGCAGTTCCCGGAGCTGCCTAAGCCTTCCTAAGCAGGTGCTTTAGACCACTGAGCCATCCTGCTGGGCCCCAGGTTTGGGTTTTTATAAAAGCCTTTTATGCAGTGTATGCTGTGGGAGAGTTATTTGAGACAAGTATTTCTGGTAAGTTTCTGTAACATGAACGAAGAGCTAGAAAATGTTAAATACATTTTAAAAGTAGAAAAAAAAATTTTAATGCTAAACTACGAAATCAGACAGTCTTTAATAATGTCTGTCTATATCCAGTCTCCTTTTTGACCTCATTTTTGGGGAATATTACACTGTCTGGCCTGCTATTAATATTATTTTATTCTGAGTCAAAAGAGGTAAGGAAGCTGCATTTCCGGAATTGCATCTGAGTGATTTGTGAAATTGCACCTTACAATTTGCCACCATTGCTAGCAGTTCTTTAACGTTCTCTTTCTCAACTGGGTGTTCACGCTCATGCCTCCGGTGACCTCCGGGGCCTCTCGCTCTGAGCTCAGGAGAGAGAATCACTGCAAGCAGAGCTGGGGGTGAAGATGGCAAAGTACATTCTCCGCACTGCGTGGATTCCAACGGATAGGATGTTAGAAAGCGAAGTCGTGTGAGAGGTTTGTGCAGACGTGAAGAACAAATACTTAGGGCGAGAGTTACTCTACCTGTTTGTGTCCAAACATTAAAGGCCAAGGCTGAGCTTAAATGAAGGTAACGGAGACTTGGCTGCAGACGCTGTTTTCCCAGAGGAGGCCGTGTAGTTTGGGGATAGTTCAGACTCAGAGAAGGGTTCGGGGAACAGTGAGCGAGGTGCCCCATGGTCAAGAGGCTGTCATCCTTCCCTATAGCAAAGCATTTCCTTCCGCTGCAGCCGCCTGCTTTCCCAGGCGACATCCAGCTCCTCTTCTAAATGCAGTGCTTTGACCTAGCCATCGGCGTTAACGGCCTCCAAAGCTTTCTCTTAGTTCTGGTCACAGTTCAGGGAGACTAGACAGCCGCCCTCTCCACTCTGCAGCGAGCCGGGCCAGGACTCCACCCCTGCCTTCGTCCTCCCTCTTGATGGGCTCGGTGAGTCAGAAGAAGCTTGCTCCCACCCATTCACTCTCTCTGCTTCCATTTCCTGCCGCGAGCTCTCCCTGGGTAATAAAGAGCAAACTGTAGGTGTTTGAGGGTCTTTCAAAAGAGAACATGCTGCTCCCGGAGTATGATGACTTCTTCAGGCAGCGTCATAGCAGGCAGAGGGCTCTGCTTCCTGGGGTGAGCTGGAGCTGGCCTCTGGGGTGGCAGGAGGGTTGGCGTGGGGTTGTCCACAGGAAATGCAGCATTTGGAGGGCCATTTTATACATATATATATATATATATATATATATATATATATACTTTAGAGAAGGTTCTACAGGGTGTTCAGGGTCTCCCTACTGGATTGGACTTGTAGTGATTCACTTGTTTACAGCCTCCCAAGAGGTGGGATTACAGGTGTGCGCCACCACAACCAGTCTCAGTTGCCATCTCAGTGCACCCCAGGGGTGGGGCCAGCACAGCAGGACCGGGGATCAAACCTCCAGCCCCTGCGCTTGCTTGTAGGAGGTTTAATCTGCGGAGCTATTTGGCCGGCTTCTGTAGGCCATTTTAATTCCTGATCCATCACAGTTGTGGAGAGGAACAGGGCCTTGGGCTCTGTCCTGGGTTCAAGTCCTTCCCAGCCTCTGACAGGCCATGTGATCTTGGAGAGTTCATTTAATTTTCCTGAACCCATAAAATGCAAATAATAATAGCCGGGCGTGGTGGCTCATGCCTGTAATCCCAGCACTTGGGAGGCTGAGGCAGGAGGATCAGTGTGAGTTCGAGACCAGCCTGGGCTACAAAAGTGAGCTCAAGGCCAGCCTGAACTGCACAGTGAGACCCTGTCTCAAAAAAAAAAAAAAAAAAAAAAGCAAATAATAATAGAATTTACCTTAAGGCTTGTTGTGTATACAATGAGGTAATATAATAGAAACCAGGGTGTGGTTAAATGTGCGATAAGTGGCGACTACTCACTGTGCAGCCTCAGGTATGTAATATCAACCCTGTGAGCCTGAGTTTCTCCACTGGAAAGTGGGGACAATGCCATCCCATGAGCTGATGGGAGGATTTTTTATTTACTTATTTTTTTTCTTGTTTCAGAACTTTTGTTTCTTTATTTATTTATATGGCCGGCTCAGCCTGCCCTGAGGTCAGGGCTGGCGCAGCATGTGGTGCTGGGGATCGAACTGCGGTCCCTGCAGCTGCCCAAGCTTTCCTAAGCAGGTGCTTTAGTCTTTGTTATTTTTTTTTTTTGGTGGGACCAGGGTTCAAACTCACAACCTTGCACTTGCCAGGCAGGCACTTGTGCCACGGAGCTATCTCCCTGGCCCCTCAAGCAGGTGCTTTTAGACCACTGAGCCATCCTGCCGGGCCCTCTGTTTTGTTTTTGGTGGGTGAAAAACTTAGCCTTTGCACTAAGCTACATGCCCAGCTTTTTTTCTTTTCTATCCTTTTTTTTTTTTTAATTTAATTTTTTTTCTTGTTTTAGAACTTTTGTTTGTTTATTTATTTATTTTTATGGCCAGCTCAGCCTGCCCTGAGGGCAGGGCTGGTGCAGCATGTGGTGCCTGGGATCGAACCGCGGTCCCTGCAGCCGCCTACACTTTCCTAAGCAGGTGCTTTAAACCACTGAGCCATCCTGCCAGGCCCCTGATGTAAGGATTAAATAAGATACTTGACACACTGTTAGCACGACATAGATACTGCATAGAGGTCAGTTGTGGACTGGCGGGCATTTCAGGAAGTGAAGTGTGGTGAGGGGGCCCTGGGACACCTGTGGTCTGTTGCTGAAAATCTCTGAAGGCTGGGACTCCAGGTGATGGATAGCAGCTTTGTGGGCTCTCTGTTTGTTGCTTTCTCCCTTGCTTGGAATGCTAATGGTTGACCCCTGTGTGAGGCTGATGATGGGGAAAGGATGGAAGTTGGCAGAGCTTATGGTCAGGTTCGTGACTGGGCATATGGTCCTCCTTTACTTTAATGATCACGCACGAGATCACGTTGACTACCCGAAATAAAGCTGATTTGCTTCAGGGGTTCTTGGCTCATGGAGGGTCGAGTCTCAGTGAGTCCTCTGAGCTACCTTCATTAGGTCTTCTCCTCGTTCCTTTTTTTTTTGATCTTTTTGAGACAGGGTCTCGCTATACAGTTTGGCCTTGAGCTCATTTTGTAGCCCAGGTTGGTCTCAAACTCACTCACATTGATTGTCCTGCCACAGCCTCCCAAGTGCTGGGATTACAGGCATGTGCCACCATGCCCAGCTTCAGAGATACCTTGTTTACAAACAAGTACCACCAAATGGAACTGATTTTTTTTTTTTTTAAAGGAAGAACATGCAGGCACTGGGGGCTTGCAGGTACCCCCAGAAGAGAACACAGCGAAGCTGAGATTGCTGAAGCAAACATCTTATCCTTTGCATGTTTTCATTGGGTGGATCTCACCAGCCATCTGCTTATGACTGAGGGTCCGGACTAACTTCTGTGCCTGGAGGATCCGGAAGGGGCCTCAGAGCCTGAGAGAGGCCTAGACTCTTGGCTGTAGTGGAAATTGGGATTGGGTTGGGAGTAGTGGAGATGTTAGATGACCATTGCTCATTGTTGGAGGAGGGGCTGGCCCAGCGTGTGGTGCTGGGGATTTAACCACAGTCCCTGAGGTTGCCTGAGCTTGCTTAGCAGGCGCTTTAGACCGCCAAGCCATCTCACTGGCCCTGGCCACTGCTCATTGTTGATGACGCGGGCTCTCCGTACTTAAAGCCAGTCTGGACCTCACGCTTACACACCCAGTGTGCCTTGCAGTCCTTGAAGACTCTTTTTTGGCTAGGCTGCCTCAACTTCAGCCCCAAACAGTTGAGGCTGGCACTGTCCGAGGTTACCTCCTCCCCTCTTTGGACCTCTTGCACTAGAGATCCAGACCACAGCCCATGTGCGCATGGTTTGATGATTAGCTGGGCAGAGATGTGATACTGGGCCCTCACAGAGACCTGAGGGACATTCATTGTCTTTTCCAACCTTCACCACCAATGGATGCCCCTGTCTCGGGCTGTTGCAGTGACCCAAAGTGACCAGCAGTTCTTGCCCTACACTTAACTGTTCAGTGAATTAGCCAGAACAATTGGTGAAGGTGAAAGTTTAACGTTCGCTGAAGGCAAGCAAAGAGGAAAAGGAAGTACAGAGTAAGTGTCAAGGAGAAAAATGCTGTTTCTATTTTTATTTTTTAGGGAAGATCTACAGGGGTCCAGGGTCTCATTACTGGACGGGATTCACTCATAGTGATCCGCCTCTTTACAGCCTCCCAAGAGCTGGGATTACAGGTGTGCGCCACCACCATCAGAAACCCTGCTCCTGCTTGCAGGCCCTTACTTGCAGTGCTTTAATCTGCTGAGCTATGTGGCTGACCCTGAGAAAACGTGCTCTGAAGGAAAAAAAAGAGAGAAGATACATCCTGCCTGCAGGACAGGCTACTGGGATTACAAGGGGTGGACATTCGATCCAGGCTGTCCCATCAAAGACTTGCTAGATCTTGGGCAAGATCAGAGGTTTGGAGTCAGGTACAGGGCTCAGGTCTAGCACACATCTGAAGATTGGTATCAGGGACGAGACCCCTCTGCGCAGGTGCAAGCGCCCGAGGTGAAGCAGGTGAGTCAGGTGCGGCACTGGGCCTGGTGGCCACGCCCCCGCCTCGAGACTCTCCTTGGGTTTCTTAAGCCTCGGGCACGCTGTGTTCACCCCGCCGCGCCAGGCGGTTTGCGTGAAAAAAGCGCACACCTGGAGCTGGGGGAGTTCGGGTAGCCAGCAGGGGGCGCGGGAGCCTCGCGGTGGCGAGAGGAGGGGACCGCGGCGCCTCGGGCTGCCGAGGCACAGCTCTGCCCGGCTCCGGAGCAGCCTCCGCCTCCGACAGCTGGGGGCCCGCAGGCCGAGGTGATTCTAAATACCTTTAAAGTTTATCGTGGGCTCGGGATGGAACCCAGGGCCTCGTTACGCACACTGGGCGAGAGCTCCCGCACCGAGTTACAGCCCCCAGGCCCCCTGCTGTATTCTTGGAGCCAGGCTTTTGCATTTAAAGACACCCGCGTGGGGCAGGGTCCGGCCGCGCGGTCCTTAACTGCAGCCCCCGACAGCAGCGTCAGTTCCCGCAGCGCCCGGGCTTGGTACCAGACGCTCCTTCTCGGGCAGCGCGCTTCGCCTCCTGAATCTGAGACTCCAGGGTGAGGGGAGGGCCCCCACCCCCTGGCCAGGCGTGGGGTCCCTGTCGCACGCCCGCGGTCACGTGGGTCCGCCCCACCCGCGCAGATCTCTAAAAGGAGGCGGCCACCCGCGCCGCCGTCCGCGAGCTCCGCGCTCTGCAGCCGCGGCCGCGCTCGGCGCTCGGCGCTCGGCGCTCGCTCCCGACCCTGCCGCCAAGGCCGGGGGAAACGCAGAGCCGCCTCTTCAAAGTTGCTGGGCGCACAGGTGGCCCGGGCCGGCCCGAGGGACTTGGGGTACGGCCAGCGTCCCGGGCCTCCCCCATGGCCCGGGCCCCGCGGGGAGCGGAGCTGCCGAGCGCGCACGACCACTGCGTCCATCTGCGAGGTAGGTGCCCCTTGGTCCGAGGTGTGGTTTAATTGTGCCACTTTCTGTTTGAAATCTTGCAGCCACAAATCACTTGTAGCCAAAAAAGTGAGAGCAAGATAAAAGGGGAAAACAGCCCAACCATCTGGAGTGCTAATGGAAACGGCAATTTCACGCCTCGATTAAATGCCTGCGTTTAAGGAACCCGCAACTTAACTTGCTCAGTTTGCGCTTGTGATTTTCAGGGCGGTTGTACTAATATAAATGGCTTTTTAAAAGAAAAAAAAAAAAAACCCTCTGGATTTTTGCCCTGCGATTTACCGTCTGTGGGTGAAATGATGACAGCAGACTTGGACACTGGACGCTCAACTGTGGTGGACGGGGGCGTGGGCGGAGGCGGGGGATGGAGGCAGAGGCTGGGTTCCTTAACCATTGTCCGAAAGGGGTGCTGCCTGCCTCGGGCGCTGAGCTGCGCTACATCCCTGGGCTTTTATTTACTGAAGAGGAATCCAACTGTTGCCTTTGACTCTTTGGGTCGTTCATTATGCTTCACTCGTATTAGATGTATAAAATTAGGTCGAAGGAATATTTTTTGTGTATATGAAAAACTTCGGCGTTATCTTCAGGAAAATAAGCTTGGTGTAATTTTACTTGGTTTTAAAATACAGATTTGAGCCGGGCGTGGTGGCTCACGCCTGTAATCCCAGCACTCGGGAGGCTGAGGCAGGAGGATTGGTGCAAGTTCGAGACCAGCCTGGGCTACAAAAGTGAGCTCAGGACCAGCCTGAACTGCATAGTGAGACCCTGTCTCAAAAAGACAATAAATAAATAAATAAATAAATAAATAAATAAATAAATAAATATAAAAATAAAAATAAATTTAAAATACAGATTTGTGCTTTGGTGTAAGACAAGATGCTAAGGAGAAGAGTTTTGCCTCTTTTTTTGGGGGGGGGCTATATTTCCAATGTTTATGCAGGTTTTCTGTTAGAATTTTTAATTTTGCTGTAACCTTCTAAATTCCCAATGGCCATTTTCCTGTGTGTGTGTGTGTGTGTGTAGGGATGCATGCTATTTAAAAAGTGAACACGGGAAAGAAAAGGTTGTTTTACTGTGAGTTTTGTAAAAAGTGGATGTACTGCGACCATGAAGAACTTTTTTTTTTTCCTGGAAAACAACCCTGTATGTTTCTACATACATTCTCACAGAAGCAAAATGTAGGGATTTGTTTATCAGTAGGTGTTCAGGCATAAACTTTAGGATTCTATTTGATATAGAATTTCTCAAGATGAATCTGAAACATCTCTACTTCAAAAGCAGTCTCTAGTAACGCTTGTCTTACTCAAAATCTTTGAAATCACATTTCATACTAAATGAAACACATTTAGCATGTATTTCACTATGCTTCTGAGAGACTTGACTGTATCGAATCACATTTTACGTTTTTCTGAATTTGCTTATAAGAAAAATATTGTTTGTGGGGCCTGGCAGGGTGGCTTAGAGGTCTAAAGCGCCTGCTTAGGAAAGCTTGGGCGGCTGTAGGGACCGAGGTTCGATCCCCGGCAACACATGCTGCGCCAGTCCTGCCCTCGGGGTGGGCTGAGCTGGCCATAAAAATGAGTAAACAAACAAAGGTTCTGAAACAAGAAAAAAAATATTGTTTGATAGTAAATTGAGCTAAAAAATGTAATTATCTGATAAAGTGCTTGTCTAACATGTGGAAGACCCTGGGTCGGATCATAAGCACTGGAAAGGAAAGCATTTAACGGAGATTTTGGGAAGGCCCTTTAAACAATGAGATGCTACAATTTTGTGTAAATATGCATCTAACATATAACTGTAGTGATTCATAATACTTTTGAATCATGTATTATAAAACCTATAAAAATAATTATGTAAAGCACTGGTAATTTATACTGGAGACATGCAAAAATTACATCTATCTATCTATCTATCTAAATGAAAGACTAAATTTGAGTCACCGGTTAGTTTTTTTTTTATTTAGAAACCTTGAACTGTATACAGTACTTTAATGTTGTGCTTTATAATTCAGCAACTAGTAAGTACATCGTTTTAGACACAATGGCAGTTGAAAAAGTCAGGTTTGTCAGTCTTATTTGCATCCAGTTAAATGTAGCCTTTTGAGATGCACCACTGTACGCATCATGACAGGGAATTACAGTTCTTTTTTTTTTTTTCTGCTTTTTTTTTTTTTTTTT
>PVJA010039146.1:6237-19434 GCA_004027025.1 Myocastor coypus | reverse complement strand
TCTTCTTCTTCTTCTTCTTCTTCTTCTTCTTCTTCTTCTTCTTCTTCTTCTTCTTCTTCTTCTTCTTCCTCTTCTTCTTCATACCTGGAATTGAACCCAGAGTCTCGCACTTACCAGGCAGATGCTGTGCCACCAAGCTACATCCCTGGCCCTACACATCATTTTAAAATCATTGCAAATGTAGTAATTCTTAGTGTAGAAAGGAGTAGAACACAGTAAGTAAAAAGCAGCCTTAAAAAAGGTTGTATAAATTCCAGGAACACCTCTTATGTTTTATTTATTGACATATTTGTACTTTCATACTTTGAGAAGAATCTCACCAGGTAGCCAAGGCACAATTCATGCCCTTGTGCTTGAAGTGAGCTTCTGATTAGAGAAGGTGACGACCTCTCCCTGTTCTTTCCTCCCGATCTCTGCTTTTCTTTCCCTATGTTCCCACTCTTGTCCTACCACTTCCGTCATAGAAAACGTAGATAAAACATCTAGGGAGAGATAGGGCCTTCACTTCGGACTTCCTAGCCTCCAGAAGTATAGGAAATAAATATATCTGTAAATATGGGTATATTTCCCAGTCTCAAGTTATATTATATTATAGCATGACAGAACAGACTATGATAATATTGTATAACTGCATGATGCCTATGTGAATACTTATTGGCATTTTACCTTGTGAAGTGATATTTTCTATAACATAGTTTAATAACTGTATATTTTTTCCACCAGAGGGTCATGATTTAACCTTTTCAAAATTGAGACACATAGTCACCGTCATAGTTGCTAAGGAGGACCAGCTGAGTTATTTCATGGCTTATGGGGCAGCAGCTCAGACTCCTCAGGTGAGAAGAATAACAGTGAGCAAGAAGAGAGGAACTGCAAGGCCTCAGATTCAGTAAAATTTTTGGGCAGTGGCGGGAACAAGGCGAAGAAGCGACTGCCAGGACTCAACAAGCTGTTCTGGAGTGTGAGATGCCCACCCTACAATCTACTCGACAAGCATACAGACTGGGAGAGGCATGCTGTCCAGGTGCCTGAAGAGCCTCCAAAGGAGTTGAAAATATGCAAGTCAAACTATGTCCCACCTCCCGAGACCTACACTACTGAGAAGAAACCTCCACCTCCAGAGCTGGGTATGGCAATAATGTAGTCAAACATCTATGAGGACGATGGAGATGACGCCCCGCAGAATGCCAAGAAAGCTAGGCTTCTGCCAGAAGGGAAGAAACACTGGAGTCAGATGATGAGAAAGAAGAGCACACTTCCAAAAAGCTCAAAGCAGAGCCAGGAGAATTGGCAAAGAGGAACAAGTAGGAAACACCAAAGACAAGACTTCTGGACTCCTAAGCCTGTTGAAGTGTCTTTGGTCAGATTATTTGATACTGTGGATTATGACAAAACATCTCCATGAAGTATATATGTTAATGAACTGATAAGTATCGCTCCGAGAACTTTCCACTGTAGGATTCATTTTTTAAATTTAAATCTGGTATGTATTTAAGACCCAAATGGTGGTCTGGGATTGTGAAATTGACAGTACTTGGGAACACTCTTGCTGTGGATCTCAGAGTTGTCCTCTCCACCATGATTCTGCCCTGGAGTCTGGCAAGTTACATCAGCAGCAGTTCAGGTAACCCTTTAATGCCTTTAAGAATTGCCACATAGTGACATGACAATGTTCTATGAGCCTTTTATAAAGGAATATGTTTTTAATGTAAATATATTGTCATGTGATTTTCATTAGTGTTTGTTAAGTATAAATAAATCATGGAAATAAAATTTTAAAAAACAAAGCGAAATTGAGACATGTGTACTACATTTTTCACTATTCTGCCTAACATTTTGTCAGTCAAATCTGTATCCCTTCTTGTGTGCATGTCAAAAAATGTCCTAAGACAAATTTGTAGATGTTCAATTTCAGTGCAAAAGTCTGTATGCTTGCTGGGCGTGGTGGTGCATGCCTGTAATCCCAGCACTTGGGAGGTTGAGGAAGGAGGATCATCATGTGTCTGAGACCAGCCTGGGCCCCAAAAGTGAGCTCAAAGTCAGTCTGAACTACACAGCGAGACCCTGTCTCAAAAAGACAAAAAAAAAAAAAAAAAAAAAAAAAAAAAAGTATGTATGCTTTAAAGGTGTTTGAAATACATATCCAAAATATTCTAAGAATTTTTTGAGAATAACAATTTTAAGATAGCTGTCCTTCTGTGACCTTTAGCTGGCATTTCATCTGCAGCCAAGTGGTGGATCTTAAAGAGTTCTTCATGGGATTCTTCAATTTCTGCCCTTATAGCATGCTTTACTATGTAGAAACTGCATCTTTTGTTAAGGCTATTAAATTTATTGGCTATCTTCCTTGCAGTTTTCCACCACCATTAGAGAAAAGAAAACTTCAAAATAATTAATCTCCTGAAGTAATTTTTGATGAAATGTAACATAAAAGCTAGAAACCTGAGGCAGGAAAATGCTATTTTTCTGTGTGATACCTTATCCTGGCCATCTGTTGAATAAATATCTGGTTCCAAATAGTGTCAATTAAAATGGATGACAATCTTAATAACTTTTACTTGTGAATATCAGCAGGAGGAACATTGCATTCCATGTAGTTTTCTTATGGCAACTGAGGTACCTCCAGTCTTTACTGGTGTGTGCAGAATTTTCTTTTTCTCTTCACTGTCCCTGTTGTTGATCTTTACCTGCGCAGAATCTATGACACAGAACACATACTCTTATGCAAGCATATAAAATGCACGGCTGCTTAACACTGGGAAATTCCCAGGCTGGTGGCAAAAAGTGTGTGTGTAGTTGTGTAGCCTCTTATGTCCAAAGGGAGTGCTGCTTAACAGGGTAAGGACTAAGGCATTTTTTGGGCTGCTTTGTATCTAAAGTTCTACAACTCGCAGAGAATGGAAATTTTGCAAGTACAGCTGGAACACGATGTCCTAAGAAAGCAATCTACTTCAGTCCATGAAGGGGAATGGTTGTTCACACAAAGTCCCTGTGCCACAGACACCAAAACCATGGCAGTGGCAGCAGGGAAGGAGGAATTTGGTGGCAGATGGCTAAGTCTGCAGGAAGTGTCCACCCAGCTTTGTTTGGCCCATATTCTGAAACAACTAAAATAAACACGTAGTGTCATAATTTATAAGCATATCATTACCAATAAATCAGAATCCCACAAACAGTCATGTTTACTATATTCTTGTTGCTTAATATTCATGACAGTAATTTATTTTTATTGTACAGTTTCACTGTCCTCTCCACCACGATTCTGCCCTCCAGTCTGGCAAGTTGCATCAGCAGCAGTTCAGGTAACCCTTTAAAGACTGCTGCAGAAGTTCAGTAGCTAGGTTACAGTACTGTATGTGTTGATTTGATTTTCCTTTTCTCAACTGCAAGATGACATCCATGCGGCCATGCTACTTTGACATATAGAAAACATGACAACTAGTGTCTGCACAGTCTTCAACAATGGCTGAGTAGCAGGGCCCATAAGACAGATAAGAACATTTAAAACCATGTGAATAGTTAAAGCTTAAATTTTCTGTCAGCAAAATGGATCCATTTAAGCAGCTTCCATCTCTCTCATTTCGTTACTCACCACCCTTTCTTCCTACTTTCACTTCAGCAGTTGAGGACGACTGCTGCTAGTGACGATGGATTGCTCTAGGAGGAATTGCATGAAATAACGACCATAGTGCACACTGCTTTTTATATTCAGCTAATACAGGAGTCATAAAGGTGAGCGAAGCCTGCTCCTGTGCAGAGTTTCCATTTCCATAAAAGACAGAGAAGGAACAAATACTATTCTCTGCACAGACACCAATCAATTCAGACTTAGTTGCACATTTCAAAACTCAGTAGAGAAAATTTACAGTTAATTGTCAGAAAAATAGTCATGAACATACAAGCCTGAAAACCAATTTTAAGTTCAAAAATTTGCAATTAATAACTTATGAACTCAATGGATTTTAATTTTTTTAAGTGAAATATCATCTAGTATGAGTGAACATAGTATTGGTGTCTTCATTATAATAAGGCTTTTTTGTTACAGGTTAAAAATATGAATTCATTTTTATAGACTATAGGACTGCTTTAGAACATATTATGTAAGTTAGATATTTCATTGTGGATCACCATTCGCTTTCTTCCTCCCTTTCCAATTCTCCCAATTATCTCTCTGTCTCTGTCTCTCTGTCTTGGTCTCTGTCTCTCTTTCTCTCCATCCTTCCCTCCCTGTCTCTGTCTCTGTCTCTGTCTCTTTCTCTTTTTCTAAATTCTTCCCTCCCTGTCTCTCTGTCTCTGTCTCTGTCTCTTTCTCTCCATCCTTCCCTCCCTGTCTCTCTGTCTCTGTCTCTGTCTCTGTCTCTGTGTGTCTCCAATTTTGGCCACAGGTTTTCATGCAGTTGCTAAATTGCCTGGGTGGGACTCGAATTTACAATAATTATGTCTCAGTCACTGGAGGTTATAGACATACTCCACTATTCCAAACTTCTACTTTTCAATAAAATAATGTATAGGAAGAAAGTCACAAGAAAGTTTATTATAAGTCATGTGTAGTGGCACACACATGTAGCACCATTTCTTCACAAGCTGGCAAGTTCAAGGCCAAGTTAGGTAGCATAATACTGGTGCTACCATTCCTACTCCACCCCTAGAGAAATGAACAAGAAAGAAATTTCCGGTTGTTACCTTATAATTCATTTGCTGGGAATTGTAGCAAGGATACAGTTTTTTGTTTCTAGACTTTGATCTTTTGAAATGTACGGGTGTTTATTGCTAACGTGGTTGTTGTTATTTTCTCCCAGTGATACATTTTGCCCAAATTTAATGCTTTTAGAAAACATTCCTAAAGCATAAATTAAATGTTTTTTACAAATACATTTACATATCTTGACCTTCTCCATCTGCTAGGTGTGTTTGCATTTCACTAATGCAGTCTTTTTTATTTTAAAAAAAAAAAGTTTTTCCAGTGACCTAGGCACCGAAATGAGGACCTGTAATGTTGCCTTGGATACAGAAAGGGAGAAAACAAATTGCTGGATTTGTTCTAATTGGATAGTAAAGAGGGAAGCTTTTCTTAAGTAAATAATGAGGTTTTTGAGACCCTATGTATGAGCAGAGAAAGTCATGCATGTTCTACTTGGCTTCCCCTCACTGTGGCCCTTAATAGCATAATGTATTTGAACTGCACCTAAACCTAACTACCTGATTTCAGAGCAGAGACTTGCCATCACTTTTTCTAAATTAGGCCAGAACTAGAGGCATGGTTGGGAGTAACAGCTTTGGAATCTTCCAGTTTGAGTTTAAGTCGTAGCACTATGGCTGGTCATATACAGCATGCTATTTAATACTAATTAGCCTCACTTTCCCTAACAGAATTAATGAGAATAATAATAATTTTGGGGTATTAAAAATTAACCTAAGTGGAAAAATACATACATAGCATTTGCCTGTGTGCAAATGAAATGTAGCATAATTACTTATGTCACTATGTTTATAATATAGATCTACTTCAGAAATTTTGTAGGAGTAATACCAGATTATCATAGTAAACCAAATATTGGAAAAACACTGGTGATAAGAATGTTTGAGTTTCCCAATGCATATAGAAGTTGTGCTTACCAGTTCCAATGTCTAGCAAGTGCAATAGCATCATGTATAAATAATTTATATCCTTTAATTACAAATAATTTCTTACAAAAATGTTAATGAACATCGAAGCCTGTCTTAGTCACTTCCTCGTCACCGAGGAGCCAAAGGGGACACTCCCAATTGAAAAGCGAGTGTTATTTTGTCTCACAGCTTGTAAAGGCTGGCTTTAAGACTCCAAGGTAGCAGAGGGGCATGGCAAGTAGGAAACAGACAGATTTACCGTGAAGATAATAAACCCTTCCAGGCCATGCCGCTGGTCACCTGGCTCTTCTGATGAGTCTCACAACCTGACAAGAAGTACCTTGTAAAGCCCCACGATCCAGTTACTCGCCTAAAAGCCCTGCCTTTGAGTAGTTGCCATGTATGGGGGACATTTACATAGAAATCATAGAGAGCCTAGTCTTCCTGATGGCAGGTCTTTCTGTCAAGTTGGCAACTACTTACTCATGGGGGTGTTGATTCCTGAAGGATGGGTGGCTGTGGCAATTTCTTTAATTAAGACTGCAACAAAATTTGTCATGTAAGGTACCTGTTCTTTCATGAAAAATTCTTTGCAGCCTGAGATGCTACTTGGTAGTATTTTATCTATAGCAGAACTGCTTTCAAGATTTGAATCAAACCTTTTAAGCTATGGTATTGCTTTGTCTCCTAAGTTTGTGTACTATTCTAAGTATTTTGTTATCTGGGAAGTATTCATCATATTTTCACCAGGAGTCAATTCAATCCCAAGAAATTACTTTCTTAGCTCTCACGTACAAGTAGAAATTCCTCATTTCTTAAAATTTAGTCCTAAGATCAAGGCAATTTAGTTGCATCTTTAGCTGCACTTATAGTTGTAGTTTTCTTAACTGTTTTCACATCTTTGTATAGTTTTATTGAGCTCTTAAACCCTTGAAAATCATCAAGGTTTAATGGTGGAATCCATTCCTGCAAGCTCTAGAAAGTGTGACTATATTGATCTCTTCTCACAGTATGTAGGTATTCTGAAATGCATTTAAAATGTTGAATTCTTTTTACAAGGTTTTGTACTGACTTCACCAGATTGACCAGAGAAATCACTATGGTACCAATAGCCTCAAAACGTTATGGAGGACCACCTGGGCAATTCTCCTTAAAAGATGAGCAGCTGTCTCCATTTTGGCTGTGCTGATCCTATTTTCATGTATGAACAAGTGCAGAGCTGGATAGGACTTCACTATATCCCTTCAGTTGGCCTTAAGCAATGCATACAGTACTAGCTGAGGTGTTGGCGATAGTCTTTGACGATGGCTCTTGTGTTTTCCTGATAACTCACACCTGCCGCTCTTTGCGATGAACTGAGTCAACAGAACAAAGAGCTTATGATCCACACTGTCAGCTGGGATCAAGCCTGGAGACAGAGAATATGACTTCTTGGGGCTTGAAAGATTACACATCAGAGCTGAAGCACTGGATGCCAAAACATTAGATACTATCTCAACAGTATACTGCTACTTACTTTTTTCTGCATGCCCTTCTGTCTGTACATGACAGAGCTAAATGCAGCCACCAACTAGCTCAGCTCACAGTACTCATCTACTTCCCACAATTCTCAGTCATTCATCCTTAAGCCACCCCTCCTTCACTACTGAATAAAACTCAGGTGTGGCCCTGTGTCGGCCTCTTTGTTCTGGAAAGCCATCTTCCTGGCTGGACTTCATTCCCCATAATTGTAAATATGCTTTAGTGTCTTTATTTTTCTTGTGGGTTGCACTGGGAGTGGTAGATTGTAATTAACTTGGTGGGACTGACATGAAAACCAGGAGAGGCTTCCTACACAATGTATGTTTTAAAGAATGAGACATAAAAATGAAAATTGTTCCTTGATCCATACACTGTAGCATCTACATGCTAACAGCCATAACGACAATGTAAGTCTCATATTTCTTCTGCCATTGGACCTTTTCAGGGAATATGTGCATTGTCAATGACCACTAATATTTTGAAAATAATGTTTATTTTTTTTCTGAATCATTGTCTCAGCAGAGTGGGCTTACAACATTTAGTAAACTATTTTATAAACACATTTACTATGATCTAGACCTAAGTCCTCCATTTATAGAGCACAGACATAATAGACTTAAGTACAGTAGACTTAGTAAACTCCTTGAGTCCCTTAAGTGAACATTTTCTTCATCTTAAAGTCACTAGCTATATTGCCCCCTAAAAAAGTCAGTCTTGAAGGCAGGCATTGAGCTTTTTCTTTTCTTTTCTTTTCTTTCTTTTTTTATATTTCAAAGAAGGGTCTATAGGTGTTCTGGGTCTGACTACAAGATCAGACTTGTACCAGATCCACCTGTTTACAGCTTCCCAAGAGCTGGGATTATAGGCACACACCACCATACTTGGTCTCAATTGCTATCTCAGCCTGCCCCTGGGGTGGGGCTGGCACTGTAAGCCAAGGGACCAGCAATTCTCAACCTGTGGGTCACAACTCCAGAGGGGGTCGAACAACCAAAACACTGGGGTCGTCTAAAGTCATTCCGAATCATAACTGTAGCAAAATTGCAGTTTTGAAGTAGCCACCAAAATTATTTTTTGGTTTGGGGTCACTGCAACATGAGGAACTGTATTGCGTGGCCACAGCATTAGAAAGGTTGACAACCACTGAGCCCTGAGCCTGCTTGAAGGTGCTTTAATTCACTGAGCTATTTGGCTGGCCCTCTTTCTTTTCTTTTCATGTATTTTATGTGAGGTCTCACTATGCAAATCAGACTCATAGTTATCCTCCTGTTGTCTTAATTTGTTAGAGCTGTCATAGCGAAAGAGCAGATACCGAGTTTATTTTTAAAAAAGAGAGAAAAGAAAAAAAGAAAAGAACTAAAGAATTCTGTTTTTCACAGCTTCAGGGCTTGGAAGTCCAAAATCAGGACAATAGTATGCTCAGGTTCTTATGAGCACCTTACCCTAAGTTGCTCATGAAATCATCCAAGAGTAATCACCTCCTCAACTCAACTTACAAATATGGTCACATTGAGGAACTGGGCTTCAGCATATGAATTAGAATGATCTAGACATTCTGTCCATAGTAGAAATCATACTTCATTGGCATGTTTTAGATATGCAATTTCCTAAGCAAAAATATTTTCTTTCTGTATTTCAGCAGTATCTTTCTATTACTAAAAGGACATTTTAAATTAGTACTTTATTAATATTACTTAATTGTATTACTGCAGTTTGAAATTGATTTGACAGTTTCAAGTCTCACTTTTTCTTCTTTCTTTCTGGTAGTGCTTATGCAATTCTTAGACCTACATGCAGAAATATGCATACAAAGCTGAAATGTTCTTGTGCAGATCCTGGCTTCCCAATGGAGAGATATCAAGAATAGTTTTTCCTTAAATTTTGCATATTCAGAAGGCTTATCTCTCCTTAGTCTTAACCCTACACGTCTCAGTTACTCTTCTCTTATTGCTGGGACAAATGCCAGGCACCCAAAATGAAGGAAAGAAAGGTTTATTTAGCTCACAGTTAGTGAAAGTTTCAGTCCATATTCAGCTAGCTCCAAGGCAGAGCAGAACATGGCAGAGAGCAATCTTTCATATGGAGGCAAAGGGCAAGAGAATAAAAGGAGGAGTAGCAGCAGCTCAAGTAGCTAACTTCTCTTCCCTCCTACATTGTAATGCAAATTACCTGCCCCAGGGCAAGCACTCACACTCATAATCCCAGTGGATCTTGAAAAATCACAAACTGTAGAAGTCTGCCCCCTAGCCCCATGACTGCATGAGGCATTAAGGGGACAACTAGACACAAACCATAACACTACAATAGGGTCAAAATGAAATTTTGTACTATATACATCTTTAGCCTGGTCTTTCAACCTTCTTGATATTGTGGCCTACACAAATCTCAACATTTCTTCCATTACCCACATAAAAGCAATCAAGTACATTTGAAAACCATGCCACACAAATGATAAGGTTGTTTGGAATAATGAAAGAGTTAAAGAGGACTTTCCACTACCTCTGGAAAAGAATTTCCAGTGAGGAGCCAGAAAGAAATAAGACAGAAAATAAGTATTCCCAATTTGACTAAATAAAGTTTTCTAGACTATTCAACAATTTTTAAGAAGAATTCAAATTGGAAATAGAGGCACATCATCACATTTTATTGGCTTCTCTTTATTTGAAAACAGTGTGTTCTTGTACAAGTTGAAGGTCTGTGACAACCTTTGTCCAGTAAGTCTAGGGACTCAGTCTTTGAAACAACATGTAGTCATTTCCTGCCTGCCATATTTGGGCAATTTTCACCCCAATTTTAGATTAATCTACCTATCTGTTATGGTGGCCTGTGATCATTGAGGTTATTGTTTCAATTATTTTAGTATACCTTAAGCCATACCCATATAAGAAAATAAACATAATCATTAAAAATGTATATTGTAACTGCTTTCACTTTGTCTCATCTTGCTCCTTCTTGTTAGATCTCCATATTTCTTAAGATACAGTGATATTAAAATTAAGTCAATTAATAACCCTTCAAAGGCTTCTAAGTACTTAAATGAAAGGAAGATTCTTAGGTGTCTCACTTTAAATTAAAACTTAGAAATAATAAAGGCTATTAGGAACATCATGATGAAAGCCAGCATAGCCTGAAAACAGGGACTTTTTCTGCCAAACAACGAAGTTGTAAACCCATACGAAAAGTTTTCCTTCAGGAAACTAAAAGTGCTACTTCACTAGATACAGGAATGCTAAGAAAGGAAAATGGCCTCATTGCTGATAAGGAGAAAGTTAGTGGTCTGAGTAGAACACAAAGCAGTCACAACATACCCTTAAGCTAAATCCACAGTAAGGCCCCAACTCTCTTCAATTCTGTGAAGTCTGAGAGAGGTGAAGAAGTTACAGAAGAAAACTTTGAAACAGAATTGGGTTCATGAGATTTGAAGAAGAAAGGGTGCTCCATATTATGAAAGTGCAAATGAGAGCAGCGAGTACTACTGTGGAAGCTGTCTCAAATTGTCCAAAGGAACTGGATAAGATAACTGATAACAAAAATGCTACACCAGGGCACAGATTTTCAGTGTAGATGAACAGCCTTACACTAGAAGATTCCATCTAGGATTTTCATTGCTAAAGAGGAACTCAAAGGGCTGGCAAGATAGTTCAGCAGACTAAGGAAGGACCTTCTTATGCAAGTCCAGGAACTGAGGTTCGATTCCCTGCACTCCATGCTGCTCCAGCCCCACCCCCAGGAACATGCCTGCTTTCCTAGTGCTGAGGAGGCTGAAAACAGAAGGGTCACTATGAATTTGAGCTGGTAGTGAGACTTTGTACCAAATACACACAAACACACACACACACACACACACACACACACACACACACACACAAGCATGCTCTGAGCAATATTATCCTCATGGTGAAATATCTAGAAATCTTAAAATCTTAAAATGTTAGGAGTCATGGAATGGGTAGAGAAAGAGAGGAGAATTGTGCACAGAGCCTAGGTGTTATAAATGAAATTCTATCAAAACATCAAAGAGTTGCCAGAGAAAGATGCTGCCTAACATCTGGCACTGATTCAAGTGATGATAGGCTTTTTCCTCATTATGCCCATGGTCTGTCTGCCTTTCTCTTGGCAAGATATTTTGCTTACTTCCCCTACTCCATATGCATACAGAGGTCCAGTTTCCAGATACCCTGAGCATCACAGACCTGAGCACAACGGGCAGCAATTTCTGACGTGATTCTGGATCTCATATTTGCTTATGATTACCCTATAATCTCTGACATTTTTCTAAAATACTTTCCCAACATAAGACAAAGGAATAGAAATTTCTAAGGATAGTTCAGTGAGATAATGGTTTCCTTCTTAGGTACTAACTTGATACTTAGACAAAACTACAGGAAAGGTATCAAGGAACAAGCTTGCTATTATGTAGAGTCAGCAGGCTGAAGGAGGAGCTCAAAATACATTAGTTTCATCTGTTGGTAAAATGCACCTGCGAGTACAGGGCAGATGGATGACACTAATTATGTCTGCCCATCCGTTACTTGGCAAGGGAGTGGGTTTGAGATCTGCACTGCTCAACCTTTCACTTGCTGGCCAACTAGGGAGAGTTGTCTGGTTAGAAAGTAACCATGCATCAGGACCTTAGGCACTTGACCTTTCAGAACCTTAATTTCTGAAAAATAAAGGTGTTGTGTGAAATGAAGTGGTTAGAGTGGGAAGTACACATTTAAAGGGAAGACGATAAACAATACACTGAAGGAAGGCAACTTCCATAGCTGTCCAATATAATTTTCTCAGTTCATAAATTTTAAAAAATAGATGTTGGCTTTCATTTTTCCTTCTGTGTTGCTTTTACTCTTAGAGCAAGCACTGCAGCTTGTTTTCTACAGTAGCATGCTCATTTTCTGTGTTTCTGCTTCTCAGAGTGTAGGTTGAAAATGTCTGAATCAGTCCTTAAGGGAGCATTCCACTCTCTAAACCACATGGGAAATATCAGCAGATATTTTGTTGCTCCAACATGAGCAGAATTCCCCTAGAAAGTTTATAGCACTCTGGAAGCCCTCACACCTAAAATTGCTCACACTCCTAGCTCCAGAGCAATGTGTGAGCCAGGTAAAGAAATGCTACCTTTCAAGGAGATCATGATAATCCTGGGAGCCATTGAAAGAAAATTATTTTATGCACAGAGAAGTGAAGTGGTGGGTTAAGATGAATATGTGACTAAATATAAGAAATCAAAAGAGGACAGCATGAGGAGCCACCTCTCATTCCTTAGCAGTTTTAAAAATAACTGATAAGAGGTTAACATGAAAGGTATCTTTAGAGAATCAAAACATATCTACCTCGAATACAGCCTGTTGTTCTGTGTGGGAGGATGCATCGTCAGCACAGCATCTGATTTCCAAACCATTGAAGTTAGTTATTTTTCTCCTGTCCCACTGTATCACAGGTTTGCTACTCATTGCTAGAAATGAGAAAGTCTCCTGGAGGAGAGTCTAGATGTGCTCAAGGCAATGATTAAGATGGAGTTCTTCAGAAAGGAATTTTTGGATTAGCAACTTGGGTTGTTCTTCTGCAGAACAAAGGAGAAATGTCATGAGATAAAGAAAGAACACGAATTTCATTGGATCATAAAGCAGGTGAACATTCTACAGTACTATCTTAAACATGTTTAACGCTGCTTGGAATTTGAGAAACAAAACATGAAAGCAGGATGGAAATGACATTTATCATGTAGATAGTCCTGTAATTTTACTGGGAAAGAGGAAAGACTAGTAGTAATGGAGAGGAATGTCTTGAGAGAAGGGGAGGGGAGGGGAGGGGAGAGAAAGAAAGGGGAGGGAAGGGGTGAGATTAGAAGGCAGCCACAGTGGATAGCCCACCAAACAAGTGAGAATTTTAACTTCAAGTAGAAACTTCAGAAAGGAATTTCTGTAAAATCTACCTTTATTTCAACTTCAACTTTACTTGAAATTGTGCAATAGAGAATATTTTTATCTTATGCTACCTTTACATGTTTGGATTTTCTTTCTTTCTTTCTTTCTTTCTTTCTTTCTTTCTTTCTTTCTTTCTTTCTTT
>PVJA010039145.1:0-19335 GCA_004027025.1 Myocastor coypus | reverse complement strand
CGACCTCTGCACTTTGGTGGTGTTATGCTGTGTCTATGGGCGTTTGGTCTGGAGACTCCAAGGTGGTTCTCCTACAGAGGTTCCTGACTCTTGTGTTGGGGCTCTGGCTGCTAGCTTTTGTGAATCCCGGTGGATGTGGTCTGTAGGTAGAGGTGGATCTTTGTGATTGAATAGTCTTGGTAGGCTCGTGGACCAGATCAGTTGCCAAAAAGGCTATTTGATGGGTTCAGTGCTGCAGCTTGGGCTGCGGCGGGCGCACGGGCTCAGCTCCCAGTGGTGCGGTTTGGGTCTGGCTGGAACAGGATGTTAGTCGCGGGAACGCAGAGGTGGGGCAGAGGGGCGCATGGAGCTTCTTGGCAATGTTTAACAACATCATAAATGTATGTAGATACGATTCAGTGATTCTAGTAATAATCATTTGTCTTATAACCTTTGTGCATGTGAGCAGTGATGCATATATGAAGATAATAACTTTAAAATTATATTTACTATAAAAAGATCATGAAAAACTGTGAGATTATCTCCACAAATTATGGAATATTTGCATATTTGAATACCATGCTGCCATTAAAAATAATGAGAAAAAGTATTTCATAATGAAATGTAAAGATTGCCAAAACACATTGTTAAATTGAAATATCAGAACAGCTTGTAGAATATGCAATCACATAAGTGAAAAGCAGCCATGAGATAAAAATATGCAAGTGTTCTTGTGTATGAGCAAAATATCTCTTGAAATATCAAATACATAATTATAGTGCCTACTTCTAAGAAGGGTGACCTGGGGGTTTGGGGTGGCAGAGAAGAACAATTTATTCTTTATTATATAAAATTCAGTAACTTTTGCTTTTCCCTAATGGGTACATAATATTAAAATACAAAGGAAAAACAAAGGTTAAAGTGTTTTAATTCTTTGTGACGTATACATTTTTTGAGAAGTTCCAATTTCCATGCCATCACCCAGAGAACAGAATGCATTATTTCTTTTTTTAAGATGGAAAAATGTGTAATACAAAATTGCCACACCTTAGTTTCCCAATATATGCTACTTCTAATTGAAAAATTATATATTCATAATGTGAAGAGTAAATGTAACTTTCAGCCATGACAACAGTGAGCGTGAAACTAAAGCATGTCAACTGTCTGAAACAAGGCAAGTTCTATAATTATGTGCAGGAAAAATGTATAGGTGATGAATAGATAGATGCTGGACAACAAAATCTGCATGTGCTTTCTCATTCAATCTTCATGGCCAATGTGGGGCATAGGAGTTATCTCCAGAATGAAAAAGAAGAAAGAAATTCAGAGAGAGGAATGCATCTGCCGAAAGCAACACGGCTGATAACTGAGAAAGCCAAGCAATAGCAGTTCAGTTGTGTTGTTCCTCACAGGCCTATTGATTAAAAAGAACAAGAGCTTTTGCCTTTCTTACACCTCAGGAAGTGTCTAATGAAATCTGGAACCACACATCCCGTATGCTCAAACATGATCTTTATATCTAAGAGAAACTCAAAGTATAAATAAGGAATAAAATGGAGGATAGATATTAAGAAGTAGGGACAAGTATTTCAAATGGAAATGCATGGAAGAGATGGAAGGAAAAACTGAAAGAAGAGTTGAGGGAAAAATAGAGATAGAGTTTTGCAGATTTGGGGAGGGAAGAAGTGATAGAGGGAGGGTAAGGGAATGGGACAAAAATGTTAAATATAGGAACAATTTCACAGTGATGGATATGATCATCATGTCCTACAAATGGGTACTAAATAGGTGAGAGATAATGCCTGTCTTAGCAATATTTCTCATTGCTGGGACAAAAATACTATACATCCAAAAGGTAGAGGAGAAAAAGTTCATTTTTGCTCACTGTAGAAGTTTCAGTCCATAGTCAGCCAACCCCAAGGTACGGCACATGGCAGAGGGGTACAGCAGAAATGAACAGTTCACAACAGGGCAGTCAGGTGGCAGCAGCCAACCACACTAACCCTCCCTTTCCCTTTCATTCCATCAAAGGTATAAGGCTCTTCGTTGGTGCCACCCATACCCAAAGTGGGATTTCTCATGATTCACACCCAGAACTACTCTAAATCAATCTGTGAACAACTTTAGTTAGCACAATCCCTTAATCGATATTCATATAGTTTAGGCCAAGTAGCCTCCAAAAAGCCCCACCTATGGGTGCATAAGGATTACTGGAGGCATCTAAATATAAGGCATGACAGGGCCTAATTTCTATGAATTGTAGATTTCTTATCCATAAAATGGAGAAAACCTTTGTAGCAGGGCTGTTATGAAATTAAAACTTAATTATATAAATCATCACACACATTATATATCATAGATGCTGAAGAAAGGGTAGCCTCTAATGTCATTATCATGACCAACTGAAAGTAAAATTTCCATGGACAATGGAGGGATTCTGATTCTAGATTAAAGAAATTTCTGGAAACAATGTAGTGAAAGATTTAATACTGTGAACTCTGGAGGATCCCCTTTTGTCTAAACTCCCTGTTTGCCTATCTATATGACCCTGGAAAGGTCATTTAACGACTCTTCGTTTTATTTCCTCTCTGTTGAAAGAGGGTAAGGGTTTGCAACCACTACTGATGGTTTTGTGAATATTCACTGAGATCATATATGTGACTTCTTTACCAAGTGTTTAGCACATACTAAGTGACAGATACATGTGATGTTATATTTTTTACTCACATACTTTTCTGTAGTTAAATATAGGTCTCATATTTTTCTAAACAGATGATGTAGAACCTCGTTTGAAAATCCTTTCATTTTCCTCAAATCTACTGAATCTGTGACACTTTCCTGTAACCTATTTTGAGGGATAACTAATTGATTTTAATATAGAATTCCCACAGTAGTTGGTTATACTTCTGTTACAGTATATTTGCAAACTCATTTGCCTTAGCTAGGGTGGCCATACTATTTATTGCTCAGATTGACACACTTCTGAGAGTGAAAAGGAGCATTATTAATCATTTTACTGGAGCATCATGAACAAACCTGGACTTTCTAAGCAACAAACTAGGGCTGGGAAGATAGCTCAGTAGAATAAGCATTTGTCTAGCAAGCACAAGGTCCTAAGTTCAATCCCAGGTATCATCAAAAAAATGAAAACAAACCAAAAGATAAACTAAGACACGTGTAGTGGTTGATATATTGTGTCAACTTGGCTGGATGACTCAGTGGCATGGTTCCTTCCTGGTGGGAGTCCCACCCTGTGGTACAATCGGTCCCTCTCTGGAGCATGACCAGGGCCTGGCTAGGATATGATTGGCTCCTTTACTTAGCGGGATCAAGAGCCCATCCTGGGCTATGATTGCTTCCACCCCAGGGCACAATGGACTCATGTCAGAATGACTGAGCACAAAGAGACTTTTTAAAGGGCTGAGGAAGGAGTCAAGACTTCACTTCCTCAGAGAAGCTTCAGTCTTCGCATTCAGCCTGGACTTCATCATCTGGCTTGCAGCGCAGACTCTTCAGCCTCCAGCTTGCATCTTTCGCCATCCGTCGCAGACCCATCAGCCGAGTGGATAGAGACATACAGGGAGCGCTGCAGTGAAGTTCAGACCTCGGACTGAACTCTTCAGTCTGGAGCATGCAGATGCCCTCTGCACATTTCCTCATCTGACTCTATGGCTGACTATTGTAAGCCAAACTTATAATTCCTTACAGATTGTATATTTTCTGTTAATATCCATTCCTTATATCTGTTCTGTTCTCTAAGTAAAACCCTGACCAATACAACATGTAACACTTTTCTTATTGGAATGAGAAGCTTAAATTTAGGTTGATCCCAGCTTCACCCGCTGTGATCTCTGACCATTGCTATATAGAGCAGGCATTTAGCAAACGATCAGTATTTTTTTTGTGTGTGCACTCGTATTACCAGTAAGTTCTGACCCTCTTGAAATGAACACATTAAGTTTTAATTACTTTTATGCCTATCTAGTCTCTCATTTACATGATGCCTTGAAAATAGTAAATGATTGCAGGGCTATAGAGCAAGCAACAACCTTTCCCACCCCACAGGCAGATGTTATCATTACATGAAGAATAGCAAATAATGATGTCTGCCACCAGGAGTAGTATTAAGCTGAGAATTTCAACTCTACCCTACGGTTTAGGATCACTGAAAAAGATACAACCAAACAGGTACTAGATGAACAATTTTACTTATATAGAGAAGAGACAGAGAACAATTGGTGTCTATTGGGGGTAGGCAGTCAGTTTAGAGAAATGCTCTGCACCTACTCTTCTCATGCTGCAAGCAAAGGATGCTGTTCCATTCCAATCAAATGTATATATAAAAGTGTTGTTGGTCCACTGTTATATGCTGCACACACTTAAGCAGAGCAAATACATTTAGTTTGAGGGAGGAAAATATTCCTACACAAAGCAGTAAGCCTAGAACAATCTAGCAGGGTGCTTTACCGCTTGGCTCATCTTGTGCAGCAGAGCAGACATCAAAAACAGAACAACTGAGCCTTTTTCAAGAGTGCTTATTAAATATTGATTGAGTGAATTGGAATAAATAATCTGTATTCAAAGTAAGTCATTCTGAGAAAAAAATGGCTATTGTCACTAGCGTCACTGGGAAGTTGCATTGGGTTCAATTCCCAATAATCTCTTAAGCAGAAAAATCAAACATTTAACCGGTACTAACTATGTACTTGTCCAAAGATACAGTGGCAGCTAAAAGTGAGTTCCTGTTCTTAAGGAGCCTATGATTTGTGGAGGATACAGGCAAGGGAACTGGTGATTATGGCATAGCATAAGTGATTTGAGAGCAGTGAACTCAGAAAGGGATACCCGTGTCCAGATCAGGAGTTTGAGATCTAATGTCTAGCATGGTGGAATTTTATGTATGTATGTATGTATGTATGTATGTATGTATGTATGTATGTATTTATTTATTTATTTTTCTGGACTGGGGTTTGAACTCACTACCTTATACTTGCCAGGCAGGCACTTGTGTGACGGAGCTATCTCCCCAACCACATAGTAGAATTTTAGAGTTGAAAGATTTTTATAGAACACTTTAATATGTCACAAGAATAACAGAAACCTGACCACCATTTGTTAAATGCTTACCATGTATCAGAAAGGAGATGAAGAGCTCTACATGCTCCTAAGCTTGAAATACTCCTTTGAAACAGCTGTAATTATTGACCTCCTTTTATGGATGAGAAGTAAAATCAGAGAAGTTAGGTAGTTGTTCTAAAATCACACAGACAGTATGTGGCAGACCTGAGCCTTATCTAAACCATGCCCATCTAGCTGGCAAGACCTTGGCCCTTGACACTATGGAGACTCACTTAACTTTGTAGAAAACTTTCCTATTTCTAATAATCCTGGGTTACAGGTTCCCATACCTCATCCTCTGGGTCTTTAGCAATGCTCTAGGAACAGGATTCAGTGAGTCCTGAGCTGCGGTCATCAATTTCAGATTCAGAAACCTAGTATACATATTGATATTGCAGTGTCTCTGGTGTGTGTGTGTGTGTGTGTGTGTGTGTGTGTGTGTGTGTGATGCTATTCTCCTCTTTAAAGCTAGAGAAGTCAAGCCTTCAACTAAGTCTTTGAGAATTAGTGAAGACCCAAAAAAAATCATCCTCTGGTCTTAGTGATAAACCTCCTATAGGTTCTTTTCCCTCCACCAAGATGCTCAAAGTTACAGAGTTCAATGTCCCGGAGCCCAAAAGAAGAAGAAAGGTATCCACTCAGAGAAACATAGTTTCAACCTCTTTCCATCTCTGAAGAGTCTTGAAACAGAAACTTGGAATTACTTGTACAGATAGCAATATCCTCAGGGACTATTCAATGATCACCTATATTGATTCATGAGAAATTAGTGACTCTAAGGCAATCTTCACAGAAACTCCCTCTGTTCAATAATGACTAGAGAAGTACATGTGTCTAAATTATACGCCTCAGAAGAAGCAGGCTTTATAAGGTTGACTCTCCTAGTCTCTAAAAACCTTATGACATATTGTTTAGTAATATGATTGCATTTGCAATGGGGTAGAAAAAAGCAATTAAATTCAAAAGAAGAAAATTGAAAGATATAACACAGTTAAATGGAAAGTGAGAACTTAAGGTTCAAACAACGAAGAGAGAAAAGTTAGAAAAAAATGAAAGGGACAAAATTATATCCTTATTTAAACAAGATGAGTAAGACAATGGTCCTAAGAATCCCTGTCAGATTTTTGAAACTAGCAGTTAATGGGGAGAATTCTCACCCTGACTAACTCTATATGCTGATAATTGTGAACAAAGCAGCTACACTGAGGACAGCAATGTGTAATACTAAAACCATACTTGAAATACTTGTCATTTTAGTCATGTAAATGCATACTGCTTCTGATGTCATGCCAATTATTGCTGCTCTCTTTAAAGTATTTTTCTAAAAAAGGTAATAAAAGAAAACAAGAGACAAGAAAAAATGTGATAGGATTGTCCTGCTACAATTTTGTATATGGTATAAATTCCAAATTTCTGTGTAAAAATCTATAATTAATTTTTTCAGATTCTATAACGATTTAAATTTTAGAATATGCATGGTGGACTGGGGAGATAGGTCAACAGAATAAGTACTTGCCTGGCAAATGCAAGGCCCAGAGTTCAATCCCCAGTTTCACACACAAAAAAAAGGAATATCCATGGTTCCTGGAAAGTGGCAGTTCCATGTTATGTCTAAGGTGATTGATATTCAGACAGATAATGATGTTAATCACAACTGCCTCTGTTACAAGACAATAAGATCATTAAGCTTCACTTCTGGCTTTATTAAACATTTACTTACTACTAAAATTTGCAGACCAAAAATTAGAAAAATAGAGAGGCTACAAGGATAGCTAATATTTGGGCCCTATCCCTTTAAGCTCAGTGAGGACTCAGAACATAAGAGAACCTGTACTGCCGCATCCTATAACTCAATGGTGTCCCAAATTTTCTGTACAAGGAGACTATGGTGCTACAGAGGAAAGTGATCAACAATGTATAGTGTGCCTATGGACAGTCACCTGCAGAGAAGCATTTCTCTCAGGCTTTGACAGAGAGCAAATTGTCCAGGCAATGACCGTGACTCAGCGAGAGGGCTGACACCGACAGAAGATCTACAAAGTGCTATACATGGTTCTGGCATAAGTCCTGAGGGGAATTGACTGACCTTGTCATGTACAAAAGTTATATTTCTAGTTATATAGGTCTTGCTTTAACTTGGTCTTAACCATCCAGCAGAAAAGTTTAATCACAAGGTATAAAAAGTAAAGCCATATTAATATGCTGATCTGTAAAGGGCCCAAGTGAGCAACTCCTAATAATTACCAATTCTGCTGTTAACTCACTACTATTATGGATTTTAAGACTATATTTGGGTTATTTTGCTAAATTCAAGTAGCTACAATCTTTAGAGTGGTTTCAAGTATGAAAGGTCCTTCATTTTTTAAACTTTCTTCTTTCTTTCTTTCTTTCTTTCTTTCTTTCTTTCTTTCTTTCTATTACGGCTGGTTCAGCCTGCCCTGTGGGAGGGGCTGGCCCAGCATGTAGCGCCAGGGATTAAACCACAGTCCCTGTAGTTGCCTAAGCTTGCCTAAACAGGCACTTTAAACTGCTGAGCCCATGTTGCGGGCCCTGCAAAGATCCTTTAAAGTCTTCTCCAAATGTAGCTTCTCTAACTGCAGTGGAACACCCATCTCTGAAAAAAGCAAAAAATGCCGGGGATATGTTAGGAAGCAAGAAGCTAGGAAATTGATTTAGGCTGAGTTCCTAAGCAAATAAGCTACCTCACTCCTGAGATGAATATCCTATCTGGTTAAGGGTAACAGTCAGTTGCTAGGCAACCTAGTGCCATGTGTTACTAACTTCACAAAAATGTAAATAAAGCACAGTCCTGTTGTGGAAAAAAAGGGGAAGGAAATATATATATATATATGAGTTAGGATAGATATACAGGTACTTACTCTTAGTTCACTGAGAATAAAAGTTTGTACTAATATTGTTTGGAAAACATACCATGTCTGCATCTTGTCCTCTGAATTACTACTATGAAGACAACAATATGCAATGTATTAATTATTATGAACATCTTCCTAGCCTGTATTGAAACTGTTTCATTACTATTCTCTCCTTTTTTCTCATTAAAATGAATAAAAATTAAGAAAAGGAAAAAACAATTCAATACCAGGAGTGATACAGAGAGGAGACAAAACGCCTCTAGCACCAACCAGTAGTGTGGTATCACTCTACCTTTTTTGGACTTGTTATGGCTTACATCTAGAATGTCCACAAGAGGATTACGTTTTAGGGGGTGGGCCTTTGGAAAGGAGCTTGGATCACAGGGGCTCTATGCTCATCACTGAGTTCACTCACATTGAGTTTAATGGCTGAATGTGCTGTGAGAAGTTGGGACCTCCTTAAAGGTTGGTCACTGGGGACACAACTTGGACAAGATTCTCTCTTTGTTCTCTGCTTCCAGGCTGCCATGGGATGAGAAGCTATGCTCCTCCCAGGGCCTTCAACCATGTTGTTTCTGCCTTTGAGTCAACCAACATTGACTGTTAACTTTAACTTAAATAAACCTCTCCTGCATTTGTCACAGTGATGAGAAAGTGACTAAGACAGGACCCAGCCATTTATATTGTAATATAATAATAAATATAATAATATAATAAGTATACTATTCATAACGTAATCTATTGTATAGAGGCTATGATGCTTGCTTTGATGAGCAGCTGTGGGGGCTCTATGAGGGAACACATCCGAAGCAATGTGAATGTAAAATGGAGTAGAGGCAGCCTACTGCATGGCAGATAGCGCACTAAAACATACTTGTTTCTGGGTTTTGACAGAGGGTTTCATTATATTTCTCAGGCTGGCCAAGACCTGTCCACTATCCTTCTACCTCAACCTCCTACATGCTGGGATTTTAGGTGTGCACCAACATAACCAGCAATTGTAATGAAATGTGGGTTAGAGAGTGGCGCAGAACTAGAAACAACAGCAGCTACAGAATCACATAACTGAATTATTTCCTTAAAGAAAATCAATGCCCTTCTCCTTACACCCTATAACATGCTATTATCCCTTCTAAATTTGTGTGTTGTAGCCATGGCTGAAGCTAGCTGGTCTGTAACAACCATTGCTAACAGTAATCTTCCTTTTGTCTAATCTAATGTTTTATTATTATTAAGTATATACTGGACTGAAATAGAATTTCTAAAATTTATTCAGAGTAAACACAGCTTTGCGAATTATCCACTTCACCCCTTCCAGATGGTGGTTAGCAAAGCTGGCCAAATGCAAGATTTTATTGGGTGCGTTTAATTAGGTGCCAATTTGGGTTCAAAACTCTGCCCTCTGTTACTTGTGTGCAAATAGATGAAAATTTATTTTGAGAAATTGAAGACAAAATTTTTAACACAGGCTAATATACAAACAATCAATAGTAAAATTGTCTTCAGTGATCACTATTCTCATTGACATTTTAAGATGCAAGATGGAGTGGATGGCTCGCATACATCTTGAGCATCAAAGTCAATGCTCGTTGAACAATGATAACAGGCAGTTCATTTAAGTGTTTCCACCTGGACCTGGGATCATTTTCAAATTCTCATCAATACATGAAAACATCTCTGAAGCCATGATAAAGAACTAGGCTTTGCCATATTCCAAATCAAAGGTTTCACCATGAAGTTTATGACAATTGCAACTGAGCACAAGAATAAGTCAAGAAAAAGTGTAAGTCTAAATACTGACTGCGATTCCTAGTAAATAAAAATATTAAGTTCTACTTTCTTCATAAAATGTATATAACAAAGATGTCTCAAGTTTCCAGAAAAGAGAGAATTCTATAGTAAACAGAGCATATGATGTGAAGGGTAAAGATTTAGCATTCCACCTCAGTTGGCTCTTAGTGTGATGCCAGTCTTTGAGTTAATGTATACTTCCAAGTCTTTCTGACCAATACATAAATACTGCCTTTTTTCAATGGATATTTGTTGTTCACCTCACGGTTATACTGACCTACAAACTAGTAATAGATCATGCTCTTACAGGGATTTCAGGTAACATCAAATAAATAGATGATTCAATATTATAATAAATAACAAAAGAGAATGTCTTAGTTACTTTTTACTCATTGCTGGGACAAATGCTTGACACTCAAAATAAAGGAAGAAAAGGTTTATTTAGCTCACAGTTCGTGAAGGTTTCAGTCCATATTCGGCTGGCCCAAGGCTGAGTGTAACAGGGTAGAGAGCATCCAGGTTATGGCGGTGGAACAGCAACAAAATGGTGGCAGAGGTAGCCAACCAAACAGGTCAGTAGAGCAACAGCAACAACCCTAGTCTGTCTCGTTGTCTCTCTTTATATTGTATTCAGGCTCTCTGCCTTAGGACATCCACCCTAGACCACACCCTTAGTCTCAGCCTTACTCAGACCGATAATCCTATCAGTACTATAAAACAATCCCAAGGATCACAAATCAAGTCTCAATCTATAGAAGCCACGCCCCATGATTGCATTAGGCTTTGGGGGGACAACTAGACATAAACTATAACAAGAGAAAAAAAGTAGAGGGTATAATAGAAAATAGAGGAGATGGGAGAACTATACAATTTCCCAACTTTCCACTATACTTAAAACATTTCTCTGAATATTTCCTCCCAACATTTGGCTAGCATATTCATTTTTCCTAATAGTATTTTTACATAACAGGAGTTTCCTTTTCTAGAAAAGCCAGTATTTTTTGTTCATTTTTTTCTAGACTTTGTCTATAAAAATAAGAGACAGAGTAGGTAAACAGATAAAAAAAATCAACATATGCTGCATCCACGTACCAATTTTTTTTCAAAACAAATACTACTATACTGTATTGCAAACATAAACAAATAAGAGATGGATGGTAACATATCAGAAAATATAGAAATTTTGTAAAATTTGAGTATAGTGAAAAATAGTATATCTTTGTATTAGAAAGATATTTTTAATAAAAATTGATAATGTGAATATTATATTTATACCTATAATCCTTTTCAAATTACATATTTGGTATGGTGTGGAATTGGGGTGAAAATGATTTTTTTCTATCATTACCCATTGACTTCAACATGATTTGTTTAAGAGACTTCATTTTTTTCACTTAAACTGCTTTGATACATATGCTAAAAATCAATTGATTTCAGAAATTTAGGGTTATTTCCAGAGCCCTTATTCTATTACACTGATCTTATTTCTATTGTTATGCCACAATTTTACAACTATGGAAATTATTATACTTTTTCTCTTTATTTTGTTATTGTGAATTGCATAGATTAAATGAAGAACATTAAATCAACCTTGAATACCTGTAGTAGGCACCATTTGGTTGGTTATAATGTAGTTTCTTTTCTATATATCACTGGATTTGCATATCTTTTTAAAGGAATTTTGCACCTGTGTATGAGAAGTGTAACCCAGTGGTTATGATTCTCTTCAGAAATACTTTATTAGTGTTGGTATCAAGGTTTTGTGGCTTCATGGAAAAACAAAAGTGTCTCACTCCATTTCTATTTTCTAACATGATTTGTGTCTGATTAGTAGTTTCTCTTATTTAAATAATTTAGTCAATTAGCCAATAAAAATGTAGGCAAGAGCCGGGCGTGGTGGCACACGCCTGTAATCCCAGCACTCGGGAGGCTGAGGCAGGAGGATCGGTGTGAGTTTGAGACCAGCCTGGGCTACAAAAGTGAGCTCAAGGCCAACCTGAACCGCATACTGAGACCCTGTCTCAAAAAAAATGTAGGCAAGGAGTTTTCTTCCTGAAAAAAAAGTTGTATTTCAGGTATTCCTCAATCACTTTGATAGATATATTTATTTTAGGTATTTGGTGGATCTTGGATAATCTTATAAGCTGTTTCCTTTTTTTATGAGTAGAATAATATATTTGGAGAAAGAAAGCTCCTGTCCAAGAGAGGAGCAGGAAGGGGTTCCCCAGAGAGTAGCCCCCAAGAAGCTGTCTCTTCCAGGGGCTTTTATTATAAGCTGTTTTCTGAAGGAAGAACTTTTTCCATATAAATTAAATTATTGAATTTATATGCTCTAGTTTTTAAAAAGTATTCCTTTGTTATCCTTTCCATATTGTAAGCCATTTAGTAATAGCCCACATAATTTCAAATATATGTAGCTTTCTCAAGTTCTCAATCACTGCATTATTAAAATGTTAAGTCTTCCATTGTTGCCCCGACTCCAGCCCAACATGGCAACGCAGAACAAGGTAGCCCTGCAGCAGATCACGGACTCCCGGTGGGAGCTTGTGGAAACATTGGCACAATTGGAGAGACAGATCTATGCTTTTGAAGATAGCTATCAGGCTGACACTCGGATGTATGACAATATTATTAGTGGCTGAGATCACTATCTGACCAACAAAAAAAAAAACTCCACCAGCAGAAATGATCAAAAGAAATGGAAGTTTAAAGAAGCCAACAGGCTATTTAGTAAATGTTTGGTCATGTTGGCAGCTGCACTGGCAGGAGTCCAGGACCAGATTATCAAAATGAGGGAGCCAGGAAGTGGGACAGAATGTGACACTTCTCCAGACTTCCACAATCAGGGAAATGAGCCCCACCAGAAGGACCCTGAGGGTCTGGATGGATCTGTGCAGGCAGGGAGGCTTTGGAAGGCTGCTTCTTCCACTTTCTCAGGGAGTCATATAAAAAATGCAAGAATGAAAGCCGTCACTGGGCAGAGGCAGGGATCCCGTCCCTGCACCTCTGGTAGCCATTGGTGTAAAGGCCCGTTCCTAGAGCCAAGTGCACAGGATGCACAGAACTTCGTGATGCCAAATGAAACCAGTTAATGTGAGAGAGGAGTTGGCGCTCAGCAGAGTGACACTAAAGAAAGGACTCTAGCACATCCTCCAATGTTGCTAGCACAGAACCCTAACCCTAATCCGAAGGAGTTTGTTTAACATGGGAATTTGGAATCCTTTCAGACGAAAACAAAGGGGACTAAAAATGGAATCTGTGTAATACTTGAAAAATGACACTAGTGTATATTGGGTTGTCTTAATTACATTTTACTCATTGCTGGGACAAACACCAAACACTCAAAATGAAAGAAGGAAAGGTTTATTTAGCTCACAGTTACTGGAGGTTTCAGTCATTATTCAGCTGGTTACAAGGCAGACTGACACATGGCAGAGGGCAATCTTTCATGGCAGCAGCTAAGAGCAAGAGCGCAGGGAAAACTAGCTACAGCTCAGGAAGCTAACTTCTCTTCCTTCCTTACATTGAAATGCCAATCACCTGCCCCAGGGCAGGTGCAGCACCCATTTCCACAGTAATCAATTACAAATTCCAGAAGCTGCACCATGACTGTATGAGGCGTTGGGGGGATACCTATGCACAAACCATAACATTCTGTCCCTGAACACAGAAAGACTCGTGCACATGCCCTTACACAAAAGGCATTTTAGTTCATTTCTAAGACTTACCAAAGTTCCAACATTGCTGAAAAGTCCAAGTTCCTAGTCTCTGTGAGCCTCTGTACAAATGAAGTTAAACACATCCAACATTCAAAGGCACAAGATACACATTACCATTCCAAAACTCACACACAGAAGGATACCAAGCATTGGGACCAACGCATGTCCAACATCCAGAAGGGCCACAATTAAATTCTATAGGTCCCTGTGGAACATCTAAAGCACTCTCTGGCAAATTGTAAGCTCCATGTGGCTCCACCCCTATGGCAATCTTGGTAGATGTAGCTCACATGGTTTTCTCTCAGACTGGCTTTGCTCCTTCTTTGCACAATCCATGCTCCTGGCTTTTCCAGACTTCTTGGGATCTCACAGAATAGGATTCTCACTCACAAATTTACACATTGCCCTCTAAGGAGCACATTGCCTGGCCTCTCAGGCCTTCTTCTGAAATCTAAGTGGAAGCCTTCTTAATTTCAGAACTCCTGCATTATCAATGCACCTAAAACCACTGCCACGTGGATGATGCCAAGGTCTGCTGGCAGCTGGAACAGTAGCCAGGCTTTCATTTCTCTTGGCTGTAAAGGTCAGTTGCCTGGATTGCTGAGAACTCTAACCCTGATTCCAAGGAATAAATTCTCCATGCTGGCGCCATTCTGGAACCTGGTGTGGCCACCGCTGCCATTCTGCACCAAAAGGCTCAGGGGCTTTCTCCTAAAGACAAAATCTTGACCTTTGCAATTCTAAGACTTCAAAGGGTGGAGACCTTCCACCCCCTGTGATGCCCTGCAGCCATCTTTTCCATTCTCTAGTTCCTTCTCAGCAATGGAGATCCTCGTAGGTCTATCTTTGCATTCCACAGTTTTATTTTATTGATGCTTCCTTTCTGGCAAAACTCACATTTTGAAACCTCCTGCCAGGCTCTTTGCTTTTCATTCTCAACTTAAATTTGGCTGAAAGCCCCCAATAACAGCCATGCCACTGCTCCAATATTTGGCTGCTTTGAAAATTTTTTTTTGAAAAATTCATCAATCTGACATGCTTAATTTCACTCTTAGGCAAGGTCTCTGGGCATGAGCAAAATTCAGACTGACTTTCAGCCAAATCATAGAACAAATCATCTTGAGTCCAACAACCAATTCAGTCATTCTTCCCAGGAGAAACCTCCCCAGGCTGGTCTTTATAGGCCAGCTTTCTATCAGCCTTCTAGTCTGAGCTCTGATCAGAATCTACCCTAGAGAACAGCTGAAACTTCTCTAGCTCTTCGCAAGTAGAGGACCTCTCCAGAACTTTCCTATCTTCTTCCATAAGCCATTTCCAAGCACTCATGATCCACATGGTCAGGTTTAGTTGCAGCAGTGACCTCACTCCTGCAGTACCAAATTCTGTCATAAGTACTCTTCTTTTGTTGCTAGGACAAATACCCAATACTCAAAAATAGAGAAGGAAAGGTTTATTTAGCTCACAGGCAGTGGAGGCTTCAGTCCATATTTATCTGGCTCCAAGGCAGAGAGGAACATGGCAGAGGGCAACCTTTTATGGTAGAGGGCAAGAGAAAGACAGCAAAGTGAGGAGTAGCAGCAGTTCAACCAGCTAATTTATCTTCCTCCCTTACATTGTATACAACTACTTTCTCTTACTTCAGTGAGAAAAATTTTTTTCCTGACAATAATGATTAGAAAAATTATAACATCTCCACCTGTGTTCTGTATAAATAATAGGACAACAATATTCATTGTATCAAATTTTGGAACTGTACTACTAACGTGTTTTGAAACTGTGATATTGTTACTTCTTATTAAAAGTACTAAAAATTGTAAATCACATGCCTCAGGGGAGTTGCAGCACCCACACTCACATTAATTAATTACCAATTCCAGAAGTTGTCCCATGGCTGCATGAGACTTTGGGAGGACACCTATACACAAACCATAACACCTACGCACAAACCATAACACAGACACATACCCAAACACACTCACACTTACCTTTGACAAAGGAGCCAAACTTGTTCAATGGAAGAATGATAATCTCTTTAAAAGGCAGTGCTGGCAAAACTGAACTTCCAGATGTCAAAGACAAAAACTAGACCCACTTCTATCACCATACACTAAAGTCAAAATGGATCAAAGGCCTACATATTAAAATAGAAACACTAAATCTACTGAAAGAGAAAATCAGTAAAAATCTTGAAGACATAGGTATAGGCAAAACTTCATGAACAAAATCCAGACTGCAAGGGAAATATTATAAGGAAACAATAAGTGAGAGCTCACCTTATTAATAAAAACTTCTACACAGCAATAGAAATCACCAACAGAGTGAAAGAGCAAATCACAAAGTAGGAAAAAATTATAACCAGTTTTCTCTCAAAGGATTTCTTTCTAAAACACAGGGAATTGAAAAGTATCACCCTCCGTATTCAAAGTTGCAATCAAAATGAACATGTGAGAAGAAAATCCACTTCTCAGATGAACAAGTACAACTGACAAATAGATATGTGAAAAAATTCTCAACATCAGTGATTATTGGAGACATGCAAATTAAAACAAAAATGAGATTTCTTCTTACCCCAGAAATAGTGGCTATTGTAAAAAAAAATCAACTGATAATAAATGCTCATGAGGATGTGGGGAAAATGGAATTCTTCTCCACCTTCAGTGGCATGGTAGAATGGTTCAACCACTGTGGAAGTCAGTGAGGAGATTCCTTTAAAAACTGAGTTTAGTGCATGTCTGATAACTCAGTGGACTAAGGCGCCTATTTTGGCAGAGCACAGCAGCTGGCGTCCAATCCCTGGAATGCCATGACAGCCCTTCCCCTGGGGCATGCCAATATCATGGTTGAGACTCTTGTGAGGCTAAAAACAAGAGAGTCACCAAAAGTCCCATCTACACAGTGAGACCCTGTATACCCTGTCCTAAATAAAGGAAGTAACAAAGAAATAAAAGTGTTATGGTTTACGTCTAGTTTTACCCCCAAAGCCTCATGCAGTCATGGGTCAGGAACTTCTGTAGATTGAGATGATGCATGAGTCACTGGGATTACGTATTTCATTACTGATCTAGAGTTTGAGACTTGATCCATGATCCCTGGGATTATGTGTTTTAAGTATTTCTGGGATGATGGGTATAGTCTAAGGCAGATATGCTGAGGCGGAGAGCCTAAATATAATATAAAGAGAGAAGAGACAGAGAGACAGACTAAAGTTGTTGCTCTCTGTTCCCTTATTTGATCGGTTGCCTGTATTGCAATTGTTGCTGTTCTGTGACCATGAACTAGATGCTCTCTGTCCTCTTCCACTCAGCTTTGGGCCAGACGAATATATACTAAAACCTCCAGTAACTGTGAGCTAAAAAAAAAAAAAAAATTCCTTCCTTCATTTTGAGTATTGGGTATTTGTCCCAGCAATGAGTAGAAGTAACTAAAACAAAAGGAAAGCAAAATAAATAAATAAATAAATAAACAAACAAACAAATAAATTAAAACTAGGTTTAGCACCTGGGCTTGCTGGCACACACCTGTAATCCCAAAACTCGGAGGCTGAGGCAAGAGGAACGTTGTCAGTTTGAGACCAGCCTGGGCTACAAAGTGAGCTCATGGCCAGCCTGGGCTGCATAGCAATGCCCTATCTCAAAAAAGACACACACACACACACACACACACATACACACACACACACACACAACTATGATTAGAGGTCCTATTTTACCTAGGCATTCCCCTTCTGGGTATCTTTCCAGAAAATTAAAAATATCACACCATAGCAATATATGTTTACCTTTATGCCATAAAAAATAATCTAGATACTAATATTGATAAATGGATGCAACTTAAAATTATACTCTTAAGTGAAAGAAAACAGACCCATACGTGTAAATGTCATATTGTCTCACTAGTTTGAGAATCTGATCAAGTAAATAAGATATAAAATGTACAATGGACATTGTGAATTGAGAAGTAACCTAAAAAAAAAAAAAAAAGACAAACGGTGATGGAGAGAAGGTGAAAGGGAGATAGATGATAGATAGATAGATAGATAGATAGATAGATATGTTTGGGAAAAATATTATGGCTATATCTTATAAACTGATTGTAACACTTTTATTCATGTGCTTTGAAACTCTTTTGTTAATTTTATTTTTTTCTCTTTAAAATAAAAAAATTGTGTTTTAGTCAGTGATTCACCACATATAGAAAAGTGATACTATGAGTCTAATAGAGCTGAAAAATTCCCATACCTTAGCATTTTCTGTAATATCTTTATTTTCACATTTATTTAGAAATACAAATAGTGTATTGTGTTTCAATTACATGCAGTATTCAGTTCAGTAACGTACTGTAAAGCTTGTAGCCTAGGATCAATAGGCTCTAACATAGGGCCCGGCAGGATGGCTCAGTGGTCTAAAGCCCTGCTTGGGAAAGCTTGGGTGGCATCAGGGACCACGGTTCGATCCCCGGCTCCACATGCTGTACAAGCCCTGCCCTCCGGGTGGGCTGAGCCAGCCATAAAAATGAGTGAATAAACAAACAAAGGTTGTGAAACAAGAAAAAAATAAATAAATAAAATTTTAAAAAAATAGGCTCTAACATATAGCCTATATGTAGTAGGTTATAATATCTAGGTTTACTGTATGTGAAGACACACTTTAGAGTTGTAAATAATATTTCTGATGCTGTGCCTCTCTCATTAACTGACGTATGTTTGTGTTCTATATGGCTTCAAACTTTTATAATGCTTGCAATTCATTTTTTGTACCAATATAAAGTTTATTTTGTTCAGTAGTCCATGTTAACAAAAAATGAGTTTTACAATTATTGCTTGTCATGTCTTGTTCATTTCTTTAAGTTAGGACTGTTTATAATTATTATTTACTTGAATACTTTTATAGCCTATCCTGTTCTTCTTGGAAAGGTTCCAAACAATCTTGATGTTATGCCATAGTTTATAGTTCATTTTCTGCTTCAGAAATTATACATTTTACTGATCTAATCTTCATGATTACTCGTCCAATACACTGTTAAGTCCTGTTCCTAAGTTGAGCCATTGCTTTTTAATTTTTTTGAAATATTTGTCTTTATTTTTTTAATGAGCAGAACATATTTATTGAGGGAAAGCAAGCTCCTGTCCAAGAGAGGGACAGGAGAGGGATCCTAAGTGGTGTTCCCTGGAAGCTGTCTCTTCCAGGGACTTTTATAGAGGAAAAACCACATGGTGAGGCAGGTCTAAGGTTGTGGAGAAGACCTGGGAACTCACTTAGGCAGGTATGCGATGGACAAAACTATGATCAACCAATGAGTTTACAAGCACCATTGCTCAGGTAAATAGTTAAATGAGTGTCTTCTTGGTGGGAGTTGGGCAAATTGCACATTTAACACTTGAAAGCATCAACAATTGGGACCTCCTCCGGCTAAGAAGTTTCTGCATGTCACAGGAAATCACTAACAAAGTGAAAAGATGACGCACAAATTTCGAAAAGATTATAACTAACAAGTACTCAGACAAAGGTCTTCTATCTAGAATCTACAAAGAACTAAAAACCATTAGGGTCCCAAAATTCAAAGACCCAATCCAGAAATGGGCATCTGAGATGAACATTCACTTCTCAGAGAAAGAAATACAGCAAGCCTTCAAACACATGAAGAAATGCTCCACATTGCTAGCTATTCGTGAAATGCAAATCAAAACAACACTTAGATACCACCTCACCCCAGTAAGGATGGCTATCATAAAGAAATCAACCAGCAACAAATGCTGGAGAGGCTGTGGGGAAAAAGGAACCCTTCTTCACTGCTGGTGGGAATGCAGATTGGTGCAACCATTATGGAAAGCAGTGTGGAGGATCCTTACAAAACTA